>CM075006.1:27185133-27211841 GCA_037576675.1 Pangasius sanitwongsei
GGCCAAGTGATTAGGACACCTGATTCTGATCATTTGGATGGGTGACCGAATACTTTTGGTAATATAGTGTAGCTCTGTTTTTGGCAAACTCCGCCCACTTGTGCAACTCTTGCATAACTTCTGAATAGCACTCAAGTCTGTAGTTACTCTCTGAATACCGACGTGCACGGATTTTCATTAAGAGGATCAAATTTAGCTCAAGACTAACTCAAGTCCAACTTCTGTGACTAAAGTTTACCCCTCTGGTTAATAGGCTACCATGAAAAATAGCTAGATAGCTAGACATTCAGCTTGCTCTTCAACATGGCGGCAAGAAACGCAGCATGTTAGCATGTTAGAAGTAAAACGTGATGTGTGTTAACGTTACAGCTGTGGATAAACAAAGCGCTTTTAAAGCGTATTCACGTTAGCAAAGCGGAGCAAGAATTCATGCGCATAATCACAAAAACAGGCTAGCGAGGTAGCGTAAATAAAACAAGACTGCACACAGGGAATGGCCTGGGCAGATACAGCGCAGAAGAGCAGAACCAAGTGAATATACTGATACGATTCTAGCATGGAGAACATTTTAAAACTGGCTCATGCCTCCCAGGCTTCGAAGTGCATTACTGGATTATGTGTAGCATCCTATGCTACCTTCTCTAAAAAAAAAAAAAACAGTTCCCTACAGTTCCCCTACAGTTGAGTGTCTTATTTATATCTCTGTGTCCCCTATAAACCCTGCACAGCTATACAGCTATAGAGCTGCTATAAACCCGACGCTTTGGGGCGGATAAAAAGCTGAATGTAACGTCGGGTTGCTGATGCATTAATGAGCAGACATGAATACAGTGCCATGAAAAGGAGTGATGTCTGAAAGAGCAGGTTCATACTGGCCTTTTTAAAGGTGGGCAGATCCATCAGTTGGCATGGAAAGAGTCAGCTGGAAATGAATGTGGAATTAGCAGCAGTGCTCATTGTTAATCTCCTGAGACGGCAGCTCGACTGGAGGCTTCATGTGGGTGTATTAATGTATTAGGGTTTTGTGGCGGCAGCTGTATTAAACTAAAACACACATTTTATCTGGATCAGCACAGACGCCGTGGAGAGCAGGAGAGAGATACATTGACGGCTCAATGAGTGTTAGTGATCTAGTAACTATAAACTCGTCCATACTGAACGTTTAGAAATGAAGCAGTAGAGCCATTGTTCACACGCTCGCTGCGTATCTTATGTACAGCACATCTGGAAGATTTAAAAAAAAAAACGACATTGACTAGAACTGTAAAATTCACTAGAACTGTAAAATGTCTGTCTAAAATGTTAAAACTTCCCGCTGTCATCGTGATCGTTGTCATGGGCTGCAATCGAAAACTCTGACCTTACATTTAAAAGTATTTACTAAGCTATAAAATCCGGAAGGCTGGCACACAAAATGGAGGTTTTTTGGTATGTTTGAAGGTGATATGGCAGGTTTTTAAAATTCAATATTAGTCTAAAATTGTATATAAATATGTGATTTGAGACACAATGCTAGGTTTTTTTAGTGGAGGGAAATTTGTTCATTTTTATTGCTGAACTGCAGCATGTCAGGATAGTGAAAAACACTAAAATAGCCTGCACCATATTAATTTAAATGTGGCTTGTCTGAATTTCAAAATATCGGTACGCAAAATCCGACTTTGACATTTCTAAGATTCATTTGCAAAATAAATAAATGAAACAACAGAGGAGATTGTGAGTTTCTCTCACGACACCATTTGTAAATCAAGCGAGCCCTTTGTTTAATTCGTCACGTTTTCTTGGTCTTCTGAGCACGCATCTACATAAAGTTGATAAACTTTTATAAGCGTAGCTGCAACAGTTTAGCTGTGGAAACGTTTCTCTAATATTGTCTTTGTCCAACATCGGGCTCGAATACAAACAAATTGATTTGTAATTCATTTGTAAGGGTGTTTACGCAAGAAATGGGGTTTTCGTGGAAATCTAGTTTGTTTGGAAAAAAAGTTCACGATGTCGTCGTAATCCTACAAGATCTCCTGAGTTGCGCAAGAAATGAACCGCAACTGATCGACTTCGTACGTATAATTGAAGAGTTACTACAATAATACACTGGAACTTTTAGTGAATTTTTGCAGAACTCTAAATGAAGATAAATAAGACTAAACAGAACAAAAGTAATAGCGCCCTATAAAAGGAGGACGAGTTAACCGTGCCAACGTGCCGCAGGGGCTGAGCTGCTCTGTCGCAGTTTTTACAAACAGGATATCTTCTTAAAGCGGAAATTTCACCCGGAAATTTCAAGATAAGTTGATTTCTGTGCTCAAATTAAATATACAAGTTAGCACCTAGCGTCTATACTAATGGCATGAGGACATGAAGGACGTTTTAATGATTTACTTCAAATTATGTCTGTAATGAATAAATCTATAATTTGGTTAACATTCAAAGTGATCTCATCAGTCAATGTTGCAATATCTTTGAAAATGGAAAAAGACAAATAAAAATGAGAGGAGTTGCTTTTCTTCTTCTCATGATCATTAGGAAATATGGATGATGCAACTTCCTGTTGAACACGTGACATTGTGGGATATTCCAAATATTTCATAGAGGTGAATGTGTTCGGGTAAGAGCTACACGCAGCTAAAATGTACACTTCTTCACGTCGTATAATGGATGACTCGTGGGAAAGGATGTTTTGAACATGAAATATTATGCCGATTCACACCTTAATGTAAAACTATTATTTTGAACGCGTTTTAAAGATTATAATTTCAAGGTAAACTGTAGTTAGTGGGCTGGGGTGGGCAGAAATGCTGTCTTCAAAATGTTCTTTAGAGGTTTGATTGATGTTTTAAGCTATTTATCTGAAACATGCACATGCAAATCTGCAAATTAAACCAGAAAAGACTGAATTAGCACTTCCTGTCAAGGAACGTACCAAATTTCAACCTAGCAATTTACCTTTCATTCAATTTATCCGGCCTCATTAGACTTCACGTGGATCTCATGATGATTTCAAGGTTCGGATTTGAAATGTGTGTGCTCTGATACAACATTAAAGCAAAAGAGATGTTGGCCTTTTTTTTTTTCTTGTAAAGATCCACATTTTAAGGATGACAAAAAATAATAATAAGCAAAATAAGCATGAGAGCAATTATTTTCAGCTTGGGTTCATTCAGACAGATAGTACACACTTTTAATAGGATTATTGTGTGGGCTGGAGGGGGTGGAGCCTGATCTGTGAGGGAAAGTGGGAGGAGTGTGTGACGAGTGTGTCCAGACGGAGATTCTCCACACCTCATCAGGGTGTAATATTACTGTGTTAATGTGCTCGGGAATGGGCCTCGGCTGCTAGCGGCTAATAAGCCTTCCCAAGAGGGGGTGAGTTCTTGCTGATTCCACTAATCCAGGACAGACAGTGTCCTCTGCTACGCTACCCTGCTAGAGCACCAGGGACACAGCAGACTGATGGAAGATGATTACAGCCCTGCTAAGCCGCTACGCCTCATGCTAGGGGACAAGGGTGAAAAAGTAGGCTGCTTCCCAATAAAGTAATGACTCCCATGAGGCAGCGAGTGCATAATAAAGTGACAAAATGAAGCCATTGCAATGCTTATCTCACTGCTAGGACATAACTCGGGGAACTTAATAACACCGATTTCCATGTTTATCTTGGTTCAGCAGATACCTCAGCACAAAACTCCAGAATTCAAGATCAGGCATTTCATCTACACATAAATCGATGGTTATGTGGCATAGGGCTGTCTTCTGAGTTGAGTTATGCATGTGTAGCATAACGAGGAGCATAAATTTATGAACACCTACTGAGCTGTAAGCAAAGCAGTTGAGTGGGTTTGAAAAATCTTTCGAACCGTGGGCATGCTTTTTTATTTATTTATTTTATTATTATTATTTTTTTAACAGGAGACCACATCAAATTATTTTATATATTATTTTATTATTTTATTAATCGGTTTATTCATTCTGAATAGTGAGTTAAAAGAGTGATAAAGTAGCTTGTCTTCATTAGATTGCTCACAATAAACTATCAGGCAAAATAATAGGGTGTGCTGGATCAAGTGCTATTTTATAAGCGAATGAATAACAACCCGGAAAATTGTTGTTCAGTTGAACCAAATCTGCCTTGACTAATATAATAAACACAATTAAGACTATGCATACAGCAGCATATTGGTAATATATTAGACTAGAGGTTTATTTCAATGTTTTAGTTTAAATGGTCTGTTCTTTTGTTTTTAAGTTAAATTATATTACATTTACACCGTCTGCTTCTTCGGTCCTTATTTTCTATGTCCAAACTTTTTTTGACACACGGTAAAAACCCTGTCTCTGACACTTATCCTCAAGAAATATCTGGCAACCCTGAAGGTGTGAACCACACGCAGGTATCCTGCATTAATCGAATGACCACGAACAGAACATGGCCTTAAGCGTGTGCGTAACCCATTTCTGAATACGCGTAACTTTCCCTGCATAACTATTGGCAAGTTTCAGAACTTAAGTCACCGAGTGATACAAATATTGAAGTATTTTAATGATTATATTTCAGTGTGTGCTGCACAACTTTAAGTCTTTTGCACCATTGTTTACATACATATTTGTAAGCGTAAAATCTGCGGGTACATAAAAATAGCCTGCTCGCAGTAGTTCAGTAGTTAGTTGTGTTGTGACAAAGGGTGCCAATACTTGTGGAGTCATTGTATAGCATACAGCATCCCTTTCTTTCTGTTTCATCAGTTCAAGAGTGCTGGAATGTTGGATTTCACCTTGATTGGATGGAATGACTGTGTAGCCCAAGTGGCCTTGGCTGGATGTTGCAGCAAGGCATGCTGAGACACACACACACACACACACACACACACACTCTCTCTCTCTCTCTCTCTGTCTCTCACAGTCATTCTCTTTCTCTCTGCCCTCCTGCAAAAAGCCTGACTGAGCTACCTCTGATTGCGAGGTGGTACTCGGGTTACTCACTATTCCAGATGGGTAATGGTGGCGGCCCGGACGTTCTTCCTTTCATCTACTCCCAGAGCACCATGCGGCATCACAGAAGGTCATCACCTCTTATGCTGGACGTGCAGCACAATCCTGGCCACTCAGCCTACGAGCCAGCCGAACCGAGAGGGGGGGAGAGAGATAGCGCTGAAGAGCGAGAGAGATTATCATGGGACACCCAGCAGCTGTTGCTGTAAAAACTTGTTTGCGATGCTTCATGACCCGAGGGACGGCGAAGTAGCAGAATTCATGAGTCACACGTTATTTGTTTCTGGTGTGAACTTTCGCATGGAGGAGGAGATTGGGTTGTATTAAGACGTGTCTAGTGCTTAGCCTTCGCCACATTCCACACGTCTGAAATGTTTTAATGCACCAACAATTCACTGCATAACTAAAAAATATAAAAATTTTTCACTTTTGGCTTTCAGCAAGCTTTAAATACTTCTCTTACTCTTACTGACATGTTGGCAAAATTACTTTTAATTTTAATTATTGCACTTTTATTCCATTTTTATACACTATTTTACAGTGTTTTACATTGTTATTCATTTCTACATTATCGCTGCTATTTTCAATTCCATTATTATTATTATTATTATTATTATTATTATTATTATTATTATTATTTTGACTACTTTTTTTTGACTACTATCTTTTATCTTTTCTTCATTTTTTTCTCATGATATATGAATTTCCATAATTCTGTCTAAATACTACTTATATTAAAAAGTAAATGGATTGTCCATGAGTAAAAAAAAAAAAAAAATCTAAAACAGTAAACCTGAAATAATAAACAATTTTAATGCCTGATTTTTTTTTTTTTTTTTTTTAATCTACGACTGTCCAAAATTTCTAACATTCAGCTCTAAAATATGCAATATGCTGAAGACAAAAATATTAGAATATTTTAAAAAAAATTTAAAAATTAGTTGCATGACACAAGGAGGTTAAAAAAAAAAAAAAATCATCTTTCCAAACATAACACTAAAAAAAACAGTCTGGCACAAAAACATTTTTAAATTTAATTCTTTTGTTTATTTATGTATTTATTTTTTATTTTATGTACAAACTCAATAAAGCTTGAGAGCAATAAATAGCTACAGAAAGTTAATTTACAGTAATGCTTAAGTGATTTGGAGGTGATTTACCTTTATCTATGTATATTTTCCTAAAATATAAAAAACAGCTATAAATTACTGAGAACTGTACCGTGACATGCTACATACTATTCTCACAGATCACTTTATTAGGAACACTATACTAATAACGGGTAGGGATCAGCTGATTAGATAATGAGTAGGTGTGCAGGTGTTCCTAATAAAGTGCTCGGTGAGTGTATATAACCGGACATAAACTTATGACAGTCATATTTCGTGACGTGTTTAAGACGTGGTTATGTCTGAATTGTGACACAGGGCTATTACTGCGCACTAGAATCCAGGTTAAGAGATTCCTGATAAAATATCAGTGACAATAATGTAATAATGACTAAAATGGAGGAGGTTATTCTTGGTAAAGTAGTGGAAAGATACACAAAGTTTTTTTTTTTTTTCACTTCTGGAGCACCGGGTACGCCGCCGTCTCTGTGCTTCTGATGCTTGTGGAACGAGCTGTCGTATCAACTCCAGCTTCTTCACTGCGAGACTTAGCAGGTGGTCTTGTACCTATGGAGAAATCAATTTAGACAAGAACTTTATGGATGGCTGTTAAATTCAATAAATTCGCTGGTGTGTGTGTTTTTTTTTTTAAGATGGATTTTACCATCTTTAATTTTATATGAGGCAACAGTTGCCTCAACGACCTCCTGTCAAGCTTCTTAGTATCTTATCCTGACAGATTTGCTTAGATTCACATTTTCCCCCTTAATAGGTCTTTTTTCTGCTTCAACAAATCGAAGCTTGCGCTTGGGTCCACTTGGGCTCGTGCTAGGACTGACATTCTTTGAAAAAAATTCTCCGACACACCCTTTAAATTACACGTGAAACTGCCGTAGCTATATTTCACGTGTGGGTGTGGGACTTAAGCCGTCATCATTAAGACCGCAGTGCCTTCAATCATTTGTTAGGACTTTTCAGAAATATATTCACCTTATGCAACCTGGTCTAGTTTGTACTAGTTGTGATATGGAAATGTTTTTGTTTTTGTTTTAAATCAAGAAATATGTTGGTCTTAAGTGGATTTTAAGACTGTTTTTAAAAGTAACTCACTGGATTTGTAACTTTGGCTCATATTTATATAGGAAATGTGTTTGTCTTATTCTTAAAAGTAACTTCCCTAAGATTTATACAGATTTATACATATTTTTTTTAAAAAATAATCGATGTAGTGAGTGTGAGGTTTGATCTCTCCATGATTCTTCTTGTTTGGTTGGTGGTCTTTGGATTGTGTCATCGTCTCATATGTTAAAAAAAAAAGCGAGATAAAATTATTTATTACATATGAATCTTATACAACCAGTGTACTGATAGAGGTGGGATAGAATGTGGCATAGAGAGCATTGGAGTAAAGGTTTGATAAATTGTTACGTAACGTATGTTTGAGCTAGAACGTTGAAATTCAACGTATTGGAGGCGCTGTAGATACAGGTGCTGCAGGACGTACTAGGAACCACGATCCAGAATCAAGATCCGAAAAGAGAACAGGTGGACACGATCAGGAAACGCACCAACGGCGGGACAGGGGCGGAGAATCACTGAGGCACATATTAAAACGAAGCAAAACATGAATTTCAGAACCACGCTGCACACTAAGAGACGACATTTGACTTTCCTATGTAGTTTTCTGTTTGTTTTCCTATTTACTTTCCTAGTAGCTACTGAATAATATGCTTGAAGGTAAATAACTGAAACAAATATTTCAATGTAAACACATTTAACGCCTTAAGTTTTCCTTTAAGGCATTTTTACGAGGTAGACATTGGCAAAAAAAGTGGAAATGGCTCTCTCAACTCAATCTCCACCCACCAAACCAGAGCTGAGAGCAGAGCGACAATAACAACAAGGATATCAGCTAAGCTATCAAGAAAAAGGAAATAGAGTAGAAAGGATGGAAAAATGCTTCTGGGTTCTTTGTAGTCTCTAATTATAGATCTTTTACAAGTGTAATATTCATCCACACATAGCAGACAGATTAGACGTAAGCTCAGCTTTCACCAAGAGAAAAGAACCAGAGCTATTCTCTAGGGCTGCTTGGTGGCAGAGAAAATGTGAGCTTTAATCCAAGCTGTGATTTTTAATTTTTTTTTTTTTTTTGTCTACATTAATGACCCAGTTACAATGCTCTTCTTCCATCATTTGCAACTCATCCTGTCTTTATCCATGTGCCAGACATCTACTTTTGATAGCCTATTTAGCCAGCGTCTTGATATTTAGCCAGGAATGAGAATGAAGGGAAAGAACTAGAAGGAGAGATATTCATTGGTAGTAAATGCATCGTTCATTTTTTTCCTCCCATCACTGCGGATGGTACTTAAGTTAATGAAGATGGATGTTATCGCTGAGCGTCTGCATCAACCCAGAACTTTTGTTACTCTCTCCATCTTTTGTTTGATCTCTCTCACAGACCCCAGAGACAACCCTTATGTGTGTGTGTGTGTGTGTGTGTGTGTGTGTGTATATATGTATATATATATATATATATGAAAATGATTTGATATGCAATTAGTTTAGGAAGGACTGTTTTATATACTCTAGAAAATGTATACTCTCAAGAAACTCTTAAAAGGTTTCAATACTTGTAAGTAATTAATGTACTTTAATTACAGGTAACTAACATGTTCAGGATTGGCGACTTACGTCTAAACGTTATGTCAATATTACATGGGAAATTTTGCACAGAAATATTCAGAAATGGGCTACACAGGTGCTTAAGTCCATTTTCTGACCTCCATACTTTACCTGCATGTAGTTCATGCTTCAGAGGTTGCCAGAACTTTCTTGAGTACCTTTAACTCCCCAAAAAAACAACAACAACAACAACAACAAAAAAAATCAGGGATAGAAAATGCGGACTGAAGAAGAAAAACTGTGTTTTCTCCCCTTTCATGTCAAATGAAATACAACGTAACGTAAAAGTAAGACAATTTAAAAATGAAAAGGACTAATATGAGGATACATGCATGTACGCATTAGAATATGACAAGCTTTAGAAATAAATCTAGTGAATAGTCTAGCTGATATATTACTGTATGAATAATCGTAGTCGTAATTATCACATCACGCAGCTCACTGCGAATTGATCAAAATGGCTTCCACCCTCATTACTGAGCAGCTTGTAAAATAGCACTCGATCCAGCACATCCTATTATTTTACATTATTTTTATATCGTGCTCTGACGGTTAATTCGTTTATTGTGAGCACACTTTAATGAAGCCCCAAAATGCCACATCGAGTTCATGAAATCGTAATGTGTGCTTGGGATGTTGGCTATTTTATCATGCTTTCAACTTGCTATATAGATTTGTCAAGTGTATAAAACGATGTCGTTGCTTTGGTTGATTCGATGCGCTCTCCTGTAAAGAAAACATCTCGACTTTTTTGAAGGACAAGCTGACCAAGCACTCGTCTCTGCAGTATTTCCAATTAAGAAGCCGTCTTCTCTGATCACCTCCATTTTAAAGGGACGGTATTATTAATTAGATGATGGTATCATAGTTGAGTATTTATCCAGAGTGTTTTGATTCTCAAAGCGTGAATTTCAGCATGACATTTAGTGGTGACATCAAACTGTCAGACCGTTTTGCTAAACTTAATACTGCCCCTCATTTCAGCTCATTTTCACACAAGTGAAAAAAGGGTGATTATGTTCAGAGTCAGCATTGTCCGAAACTGAGACACACCTCGGTTTCACACAGTTTTAGGCAAACTTTGAGGTCTAAATACAACACCGACGTGCACAGTTTTGATATTAAATCCTCACTGTGCGTGCGTAACTCAACTCGTACGCGTAACTCTGATCTGAATCTCCTTCTTGTTAATAGTTTTTACGCTTAGAGAGTGTAGTATGCATTTAAAACTCATTTAAGCTGCATAAATGTAACCACTATTACATAAAAGGACTATTGGTAAATCTAGTTTCAGTGTGCTAACACTGTTGCATCCTTTCAGGAGTAGATTTACATAGTTTGAACCTTTAAAATTGAAAATATACCTGGACAATACAATTTTCCAGCAGTGTGTCGTGATGGAGAGAGAGCCAGGAGAGAAAAAGAGAGTGAGAGACATTCAGGCTGAGGCTGACCTGGCCTACTTGGCCAGTCGACTAGCTGATTAATGAAGCTCTGCATTTTGCTGATACCATTTAGTGACTAATGAGGGTCGCTCACCTTCACACCCAGAGAGACACGTATACACACACACACGCATACACACACACACTGATGGGAAGACAGCAGGTGCTGAGTCAGAGATACCTGGCACCGACTGCTAACCACAAGAATCGGTGTCTCGAGCCCCGGAGTTGACATGTGAAAAGCTATTAAGTGCTCCACTAACGTCGCTCGAGTTCGGGTTTGAGGAAAGCTAGCGTGAAATGACACACTGTTTATGTAACAGAATATTATTCTAATCCTGGCTAAGCCAATGGAGGCTATGAGAAGTGAAAATATCCATAGTTAGCTGGTGACCTGCTGAAGACATTACTTTTTTCCTCCCACACACACACACACACACACACACTTCCACATGCACATAGAGGGATCAGTGCTCATACCTCAGCCTTGCTCTCACACTCCCACACACACATACACACATGCTCCTACATGCATGAATATATAGACACTTATACAGTATATATAAGAGAAGCAACCGTTAAAAACATTGCATAAGGTACGAAGAAGAAGAAGAAGAAAAATCCCATCACAAGGCGTTGATTAATTTTCTATAACAGCAAGAGTTCAAATATTCGTGCGCTTATTCTTACGCTATCGTTTCTATAGTAACGACTCAGGGACTTGTATGAAAGACGCTCGGCATAATCTAAGGCTAATGATACAAAATATACAGTTTATCTGTTTATATAGAAGACAGAAAAACATATAATTGTTGCTATGGTGAAATTTTATGCAAGGAGTCTCCAGTGCCAGTGCTTCAGGACAGAGGTCTTTCTGTTTTTTTTTTTTTTTTCGGTACTTTTTTAAGTTCAAGAACGAAAAAAAAAATGGAGGCTGGTGAGGGAGCGACTGTTTATAGCTGCTAAAACGTAAGTGATCACTTGTTGCGCTAACATTAAATGTAACCATAAACAGATAAAAATGATGACGTGTTGTTCTTTAACAAACAGACAAATCACAACTGTTAAGTCGCTGCTGTATAAGAGGAATAAAACTCTCTGAGAAGTGCCGTTCTTGGAAAAGGATCAGCTTCAGGGAGGTAACGGTGACTCCGCTTCGACACCACCCCGTCGTTAATTAACTCTCCGTCACGGCAACGCCCTGTCGTGTTTTTATTCCTTGACATCCTTAAACCTAGAGAATCTGAAAAATGCCCAGCCCAGATTTCAAGTACACATAGCTTCTTATCCACCCAACAATTCAGGGAATTACATTAAATCCAGACTAATGAATAACAGCTATTAACTGTATCACAAAAACACGCGCATACAAACACACACACTCCCACACAAAAGCTAAGGCAGCATACAAGACAGGCAAAGCCCGTTATTAGCGAGGAAAGCAACGAATTTAGGCGTAAGGCTCCCTCATTGAGAAGAGGATCAGGGGCAGACCGGGCCATCATGGTGGCCTTAATAACACGAAGAGGGAAACAAGGATGTAAACAAACATAAATACATCGCACAAAAAAATTAGAGGTCTGGCATTCTCGGGGTTTCATCTATAATGCATGCTGAGATTCTCTTGTTTTGGTGTGAGGTTCCTGCATTTGAACAGACAGAAGAGCAGAATTTTTTTGTTTCTGAGAGACACTTTATAGCTGACGCATGCACGATCGGACACTTCTTGCGTCTTTTTCCCGGATGCTGGAATGAGTCGTCACTCAAAATAACACTGAAAGAGCAATCTTCTTCTTCTTCTTCTTCTTCTTCTTTTTATTTTCCTCCAATAAAAACGGCAGATGAGCTAACGGACGTCTTCTCAGCTCCTGAGTTTTAGCACGTGACATCAAAACAACATGGCCGCTCACAGCATCAACAGAAAACAAAACAGCAATTCTTTACTTTAGTAAGAGTTCAACTGTACAGTATATACTAGCGTTTGTTTTAGAGCAATCAACCTACAGAAGTATTAGCATGCTAAGTCTGTAACACTGAGTGTACATGTCGCTGTTTCGAGAAGAAAAATATACATCAGTGATCGCTAACATGAGATGAACATGGAGGCGTCCATGTTTTTTTTTTCTTACTTTATACTCGAATACATGAAGGTTGAAAATGATGTAACTCACTTCCAATAAAGCTGAATGCACTATTACTAAAAATCCCTGGAAGCCCCGCCCCCTTCCACCCATCTCACATTAGTAACGTTTTGACCTGGTGCTCTTGTCTCGGCTTGATTTTCCCACCTGAAATACGTACTGACGCATCGCACACACTTTCTGTTATAGTTAATTAACGTGAAATAAAGTATATAGTTAACATCAGTTTTAGTTAGCAACTATGTTTATTATGGACAACACCGAAAATTTCCCGTGAAAAAGGTTAAAAAAAAAACTTGTCAGCCATTAAAGGAGGAAAAAAAATTTATTGGCCTACAATGAATATATGTAAATGTGTCTAATTTAACACTTTACAATTAATTTAAATGGTAATGATAATAAGAAAGTGGTTAAAAAAAAACACTTTTCAAACAGTTTGAGCAACAGATCAACAATGAAAAACATCGTACCGAATTCACGTTTTTTTTTTTTGTTGTTTTTTTTTAACAATGAATGTAAGGACAATCGTTTTGCACAAGGACTATATTTAAAAAAAAATTAATATGTTTTTTTTCTGTTTACTACATTTTTAATTTAACTCCTCCCCCAAAACCCGTTCAATAAATTTACATGATCAAAATTCTGAGATAATTTAGTTAAAGAGAAAGTTTTTTTTATTTTTATTTTTTAAATTAAACATAGAACTTTAGCATTGTGAGAATTCATGTTTTTAAGGTACCACCAATTGGCTATATTTCTTAAGAATTTCATTAAAAAACAATAAATAATAATAATAATAAATAAACTTAGTAGAGAAAGACATTTTGAGTCTGTTAAGACCCCACAGGATTGAAGTTAATACAATTAATATATAACAACATTAATCAAATTCAGTGAAATGATTTTTTACAACTTTTACAACATAGAAAGGAAAATATAGAAAAGTATTAAAGATGAAGAAAAATATAAATAAAAATATTTAATATAAGAAAAATATATACATAAAAAATATATGAAAAAAGTGTAATAAATAAATAAATAAAGACAAATTAATACAAATAAAACTAATAAAATAATAATAAATAATAATAAAATAATAAAATAAAGCTAATAAAATAAATAAATAAAAATAAAACAGTCCATTGTTCGTAAAAATAGCTACAGGTAGTTTCCTGATAGGAACTCATGTTTAAGCCAGTTTGAACTGGTAGATCTTTAAAACATTATTTGGAGGATTTAAAAACATTTACAAGACCTACATTCAGTTCCTAATCTCATATAGAATACTATTCCAGAGTTAGAAAAACATCTACTCTCAGCCGAGGATGGTTTAAGAATTAATAGTAAACCTGCTTCAGCTCGCGTAGGGTTATACTGTTTTAAAGCTCAGTAAGATACGCTGGAGCTCAGTGACATAGAGCTTTATCGAACATCAGCTCAACTTTGTAGCTGAGTAAATTGAGTAAAGTTGGAGTGGTGTGATCGGACACGAGCTGTGGAGTTCTGGAGAAACAGCAGCTAGCTAGCGACATAGCGATGCATGTACTAGCTTCTTAGCATCGTAAAGTTTATGTAGCTTTGATTATTTTTGCTCAAGTTGCCAGAAAAGAAGTTATACTGAGGTCACAACTTTTGGGATTTTTTTTTGCAGAGACCGCACACAACTCTGTCAGTGTTTGCTCAGTGGATTTGTGAAGGACCAACACACACACACACACACACACACAGAGGTCAGCAGCTGGTTGTCACAAAGCTCAGAAATCCCCTCTAAATGACCCCGGCTCAGGACAAAGCTTTTTATTTAGTGCTTTTTATTGTCCTCAGTAGCCGACTCACAATGGAGAACAACAACCGTTTGTTCCTGACTACTCAAGCCCCCCTTCCTCATATAAAACCCTCTGTGTGTGTATGTGTGTGTGTTGGAGTGTGTGAGTGAGTTATTTTAGTGAGAGAGATAGAGCTACATTGTGCTTAAGATGTTTTCTTGACCACTGATCAGTGAAAAAGGTCAAATTATATGCTGTAAATGGGGGTTCGGGTTTTATTTATCAATTTATCTGTGACCCTTCTCTGCTAGCTTCCACTCAACATGAGCAATGCTAGCCATGCTCGGTGAAGTGAAGATCTTTATGGTCCAAGGGACTGGGTGGTGGACTAATCGGAAAGTTTCTGGTTTGGAGAGACGGGTTTAAAAAAGAAAAAAAAACTTGAAAGGCCAAAACAAACAACGCGAGAGGAAAAGGAGTGGATCTTCCTTGACATTAATATGTCTCTGGGAAGTTGTATTAATGCAAAATATCAACCATGCGCAAATGTTTTGGAGCACAGCACGAAGAAAGATGGTCTGGAAAAACTGTTCGTAAAGCGACTGGAAAACGAATTCCGTGTCAGAACATGAAAAAAAAAAACCCACACGATTCCATGTGTTTACTTTAAGTTCTAGGATTTCGATTCTGATCTTCGCCTGCATGTTTCTGGACTGTGATAATGGCCTTGCCTATCATTAGTCCTGACAGACACGCGGGTGTATCCAAACAGCCTGTCCTGTGATTACCAAAAAAGCCTAAATAAACTGACTCGACACGTTACAGATGGCTACGTTACTTGCGTGTAACATTTGATTCCCTTTCGAATGACAGATAAGGAATAAAACACAATGGGTTGTGTTGGAAAATAATGAAATGACGGGGGCGTATGGTGCTAAATAAACTTCTCTTCAGAGAAAAGAACGTTAGCACGTTAATATAAACTTGGGTTTTGCTTTACGACCTTCTGACCGATCAGATTTGAGAATTCGACATCGCTGTGGTAAAAAAAAAGTTATATAATGTGCAGCATACATTAAAAACTCTAGCAGAAAGCTGCATATCACATTACAGACTGCTAGCGCTCCTTTTCCTCTAAGGTTGTATGTTCTCCATGGCTTCTAGTTCAAATTCTAGCTCCTACTGTGCCAGCCTTAGCATTGCTCCAATTGAGCTAGCAATCTTCCCATGTCTGTAATGTAGCTCTGAACACCAGACATAACTCGTATCTTATTTTCATTCTAATATCATGAAGCAAAGACTGAGTAAAGAGAATAAATAAAGGGAATAGAGAGCACAGTCAAATATCAGCTGAATATTAGCAATACTCGTTGAGCCCTGACACCCAGAATGTAAGCACGGCAATTCAACAAGGCCTTAAGAATTTGAATGATAGAAGGACATAGCAGGCTATAAAGCTTTAGATAATAAAGATGGTTTACATATTTCAGTTCTGGGCTCTTCCAAGTTGCCAGTCTTGTTTGAAATGGCCTTCGGTCTTAGTTTGTTTTGGATCTTCATACCATATTAGATGCTTTGCAGCTGAATTAATCGAACACCTCAGATTTTACTGCATGAAAAACAATAAAAAAGGTTTTTCAAGGCTTCCTCACAGATTCTTTGGATAAAAAATGTATTTTTTTAAAAATAGGGAACCACTCTGTTAAAGGGTTCTTCTTAGCTTTAAAGGTTCCTCTATTCAAGAACTGAAGATTCAGATTCACCATGAATACTTTATTGTATATAATGTATATAGATGTGCATTGGAACTGGGATCCCATGGAACATAGACAAAACTTCGTGAAGTTTTGTACTTTCATGTAGGTGCAAGCAAATGGTCAGATATGTATCACATGAAACAAAGAAAGATCACTTTCATTCACAAAAATGTGTGGTGCTGCGCATTGAATTTACAGCGTTCAATTTACACATCTCTAGTAACTGCCTGGTCAGGTTATAGTTTGTTTATGTTTTGGCAAATACAAACAACTAAATTTGTTCGAAAATTGCAGGCTGGTACAAACAAAAACAATAGCTGAGATCAATTATGTACTCGAGTGATGTAGCTGAGGTTGAGGAACTGTCAGAGCTAGAATTCACACACAATGTGGGTAGTGCTGGTATTTCTACTTCTGGGTTTTTCCCCCAGTGTTTGCCAGGGGCATAATGGTCCAGTTTAGGTTTCCATGTTAGGCCACACCCGCTTTGGATTTAAAACCGAATTTAAATACAGCACACTCAACAGATGCAGATAGTGTCATTGCATTATGGCCATACTATTTACTAAAGTAAATGGTAACATTTCTGATTTCAGTGTCCTTGTCATCGAATCCCACTGGACTCCATCCCACTTGTTGAGAAGTAAAATGTTTTTCCTTGTTCCTGCATATAAGGGTTAAACAGGCAGTGCAGAGTTTGTCTGAGAATTAAAGTGAGAATTGAAGCTATGCTTTCACTGTCACACTGACTGGAATGTACTGGGCTGCAGCCTCGAAGAGGGAGACAGTTTTTCCCCAATGGTGCTCTTCTTTTCTTACTGTGAAGGTCAAGCTTTAATAAAAAATCTCCTGACTGCATATCTCACTCGTCTTCTAAACACTCCCCCCACACACACACTATGATATTCCCCTATCCCTGCATTTTCTCTGCAAAGTTGAGCTCTTTATTCAGACTTTCTCTCTCTCTTTCTTCAGCCCTCTTCTTCTCTCCCCCATAGTCCTGGAGGGAAATCTGGTTAAAGAAGTATAGCTCAGGAGCCAAAGGTTCGGTCTTATTTTCAAATTTATACTTCGGTCTCTACTCCCTCCAAAACACTCTCTCTGTCCCTTCCAAGTTGAGCCAAAGGTGTTTCCAGCTCTTTGATTGTATATTAGCTTTAGGATATTAGCTTTCATGGGACTTCATTCTTGTCCTGTTCACTTGCCCCCCTGCCAAGATATCTGTGTTTGTCTTAGTCTTTATCCCAGCCTTATCTCCTGAACTTCATTGATATTTACCTCTCTATCACGTACCTTATGGACAAGTCTTTCTCAATTGCTCTTTTCCCCCTATTTCCTCCTTTATTTTTCTTTTAACACAAAGATATCTTTGGGTGTAACAGGCAGTATTGCCTCACAATAGTTTGATCCTGACCTTACTATACAGTCTGTGTGAAGTTCCAGATGTTCTCCCCATGTCAGTGTGGGTGTACTCTGAGTTCTTTCCTCCCACCCCCCAAAAACATACTTATAGGTAGATTAGCTACTCTATATTGCCCCTAGGTCTGAATGTGCATGATGTCCTGAGATAGAGTGGCATCCCATCCAGGGTGTATTCATTCCCATTCACACTTAGTTTAAATAGATTCCAGATCCAACACAACCCTGACCAGGATAAAGCAGTTACTGAAGATGAATGAATTGATATCTTTGGCCTGGGGTTCCCAAGCTTTTTAACAACATGGCCTTACAAACCCTTTGTTAACTTGCAGCCTAGCAGTAAAAAACCCATGGACTGATGGTTAGGAACTGCTTGGAACGATGACTATAAAACTGACGAGTGGAAAAACCATGCACATTGCATGGAAATGGGACCACTATATGACCATGAATGACCAGATGTTATCGGTATAGTGGGCCATTCTCAGCATGATAGCGGCATGATAGTTTGTATAGTGATGGTCTGAGAGCCAAGTGAATATTGCTGGAGTTTTTAACCATCCCAGTGTTACCGAGCCATCATACTGCGGTTAAAAATTGGAAAGGATGAGCTGTAATTGTACACTTATACAGTGAACCAAAAGGTAGGTATGTTTGTATAGATGCAAAAGAATATACAGAATACTAGTTCTGGTAAAACAAGTTGGAGCCTGAGGGATAATAGTGATCCAAATCTACTGGTCACATTAGGAACTGGAACAGTTGGAGAGGTGTTGCTGTTTGTTGGCCCTTTTTCTTACTTTTTCTGAAACAAAATGGCTTAATCTGAGCCATGTGACCAGGTCCATCTGATTTAGGCTCTCAAAGTGTCGCACCCTTGAAATAACGGCTCGTTTGTGCCAGGTTCCCAAGAGTGCTGGCATCCAATAGCAGGCAGAGGGTCCAAAAATGCAGGGAAGCCAGAACCTGCTCCATCTGGTGAGGCCCACTTCCCACTGTCCTGCATTTGAACTGCCCTAACTGTGCTAGTGCATTGTACCTTTATGTCCTCTATCTGCACACTGGGATCACTAAGCAGCTTGAATTGAGAATGAAAGGATTACAACTCTATAGTCTCTGCCTAGGATTAAGTCTTTAGGTTGATGTGCTTTTGTTTAGTCATTGTCATTACTGGATTCAAAAACCAGGGAGCGGTTTCAAAACAGTGCAAACCAGTGCGTAAATAACAAAAGTGTATAGCTCAAGGAAATCGTTGCGGTAGTATTTTATCGTTCTTTCTGCAATGGTGGACTAATCATTAGCCTGGGCAACAGGAACACACAGGACAAGTAGATCCATCAACCAGAGAAAGAAAATAAACCCTTCCTCCTACTGACTTTTGCAAAACCAAAAAATTCAATTTGATGTTATGTTTAAACCTAATGAACTTAATGGTCATATGATTCCCCTCGATACTGTAACTGCAGCACTGCTTGCGAATCTTGCTACCTGTTGCACTATGCACAACAACTGAGGTGGAATCTGGCTGACGATAGAACAGTTGTCACTAGTTGGATTAACTGGATGACAGACGACCTTTTCAGAATCAGGAACATGTAGGTATGTTGACTAAGGTACCACTGACTAAACCGAGCAAAATGAAGTGCAGTGCAATAGTTCTACTGCTAGAGCACATATGTGCACGATATGTCAGTTAAACATATCTAGAGAGTCAAGTTAGAACACTGCAGTTCATAGCTGAAATATTGACTTGGTGACTTTTTGTTGAAGGCACAAACATCATACACTTAATACAGGTACACCGTCATCCCCACCCTGCACTGATGAACTTAACTAGCTAACTAACTTGCTTACCTTACTGCATTATGTTAGCTAACAGCTTATTCAGTTAGGTTTCTAGGCAACCAAATCATAAGACTGAGCAGCAAATTAAAGATTTCACTTGGGTAATGAATTTATGATTGGTCCACCGTATCTCAAGCAGAAACCGTTTGCTTTGATGCCGTATGTTGACGTATTTGAATGATAGTGTGTTGAAGTGCTTGTCTGATTTACAATGGCCAACGGCATTTGAGATGTGCAACTCCCCGACTGAATCCAAACAAACTTAAATATATGGAGAAGAGTGAAGAGTTTAATGGGGCCCTTTTTTCAGCACTGCCTTCACTCACGCCTGTTGACTTAAACAAAGACAAACTGCATTCTCGATCCGTATGAGGTAATGAAGTTCTGGCATTAAACAGCCCCAAGTTGGTGAGACACTCCAAGTTTGCAAGATAAGGGACAGGCACAAAAAGCCTATAATGAAACACCAGTTTTGTTTTTCTAGGACCTTTACGTAAATTTTTACATTCTTATTCCACATGATAGATGATTAGCATGTCGGTTTGAATATATATGCAACAGTTACATCAAAGCACTCGTGTGTGATCACAAATGTCTCGACCTTGGATGCTCTCTGAGGTCTACAAAGCCACAGGGGTGAAAGATGAGAAGAGATGAGGGTGTCAATCAGCAGGACGAGGCACTGGGCAGACAAATGAGGTGCTGTTTTGGCCAAAGTTGGGGGTTAATGCGATTACAGCGACTCCCAGCAGGACCGAACCCTGACTCCTTTACTTTTTCTCTCTCTCTGGCACGTACATACACATCCGCACAAGCACGAAGGTCATGCCTGGGCCATGTCGAGAGTCTTTGTTTGTGGGAATATGGTTACTGGTGCCCTTTGCACCTCTGTTTAGTCTCTGAATCTTTGGGCGAAGTGGACGAAATACGACGGGCTAAGGTTCTGACATTAATTAGTGAGGTCCACGGTGGGCCGTGAAATCCAATAAGGCCGCTGAAGTATGGTGGGCAATTACAGAAGACGCCTGTCTGCCACTGCCATGTCTGAAAGGGGCGCTTCCTGTCCAAACAGAGAGTAAGGTAACTGTCCTAATGCAAAACAGATAAAGCCGTGTGTGTGTGTGTGTGTGTGTGTGTTTGTGGCGGTGAGGAATGCTCAGGCCTCCACAGATCGAAGATAATCATCGAACGTTACAGATGTTTGATGACTTCTCCCGCACTGTTAATGGTGAATTCAATTCCATTTTGCTTCCTTTAGACACGTATTCAAAATTTCCAAACAGGGCATGAAATCTAGTCAGTACCACCTGGTACCATGCTAGCTCAGTATTAAATATAAGCGAAGCTACACCTATACTAAACTTAAACATACATGTGTACGTCCAAGTTTCCTGGGAAAATGTTACAAGGGAAAAAAAAAGAAAATCCTCCTCCAAACAAACACCAAATCTCTCGCAGATCTCAAACTGAAACCACATGGTTGTGCAGTTTGCATAACATATTTCGAGCTGCCTCATCTGGTCTATAAGTCCTCTCTGAGTGATGCATTAAACCTAAAAAACCCTAAGCGTGAAATTCAGTAAGAGCCGAGAGAGTTGTTTGGAAACGCTTTCTTCCATGCGCGCTGGAATGGCCATACATTAAACCCGAACAAAGCCAAACACTCTCTCGACTCAGATACACGCAGCTTTCCCTCGAGGACCGAGCTGTTTTGAGTTCCTTTTCAACGCCATGTGAAATATGTACGATACGTATATGATTTATAACGCAATCAGCGCTCTTGGATACGGCGCAGGACCGGGGTTGATCCTAAAACACATGCGCACACAATTTTTTAAATTATTATTATTATTTATTTATTTTTACTCCAGCCACAAACAGAACATTCATTGCTCCAGTTCATACATTATGGATGCATTTATTTTATTATGATTTCGCAGGACAGATCGGGAGGAGGGGTGGAGCCAATGATAGATTGATTGACAGTGACCCTAGCAACTTCGGACCAATCGGCCATGGAGGTGAATGATGAGGCGCTTTTTGAAAGTTCCTCTCATGGGAGCATGAAGGCAGCTTTCTCCAAATGGAGAAAGTGTGTGTGTGTGTGTTTTATATCTTAGTGGAAATTTTGTCCTTTCTGATATTCCTGTCCTTGTAGGGATATTTGTAGCTAAAAGGGAGCATTTGGGGGCTTTTTCTTTATTTATTCATTCATTTTTTAAAATAATAGCTTCAGGTTTTTGAAGGAATGTCACCACAAAGACAGAAATACCTGGATTTTTTTTTAAATTTCTATTTATTTATTTATTTATTTATTTTTTAAACTTTCCTTTTGGTTGCTGAGGTTAAGCTTAGGCATTAGGTGTACCCTAGTGTTAATTAGCTGCATTAACAATAATAATGTCGATGGAAGGTCCTTGCAAGGATGGTAGGACAAGTGTGTGTGTGTGTGTGTGTGTGTGTGTGTGTAACGTACTTGCACTCTGCACTCTCCTTAGCACAGCGTGAAAACAGTTTAGACAGACGTTGAGATGGCTTGTAGAGATATGCAGGAAGGACAAGTAGCAGTTCTTTCTGAAGTTTAAGGTGTTTTCTGGCTCCAGCATGTACACGTGTGTGTGTGTGTGTGTGTGTGTGTGTGTGTGTGTGTGTGTGTGTGCGAGGCAGGAGAAGTGTGCCGAGTGTTTACTGGAACCCTTTTTCTGCTTCACATGGCTTCCAAAACACAGCTGAAGGCCCGAAATTCAAACAAGGTGTGTTTGACAGATGAGCTCTGTCCATGAGCACGGCATATCGGCTTTACTGTAACGCTTCCTCAAGGCTGAGATGGAACATGAAATACGCTCCATCTGTTCCGGCACGGAGAGCGGAAGAGGGAAAGAGGGAGAAAGGAACAAAAAAAGAGGGAGAAAAACAAGAGCTACACAGAGAGAGAGAGAGAGAGAGAGAGAGACACACACACACCACTCACTAGCAGAGGATCTAGGAGACGAAAATATTTTCCTCCTGGGTCTCCTCACCCTCTAAAAACAGAGTCAGGGAGTCATCTGTCCATCTGGTCTTTTCTATACAGAGAGAGAGAGAGAGAGAGAGAATGAGAGAGGGAGGAGAGAGGGCGAGAAAATGGCAAAGAAGGTAGATTTATTAAGCAGGGGATTTTTTTAAACATTACTTTTGACACTGAGCGGCTAATAAACAGCATCACTGGAGTGCAAAATAGAGGCACAAAGAGAAAATGATATCTGTATCAATCCCAAACATTCATGATTGTGTGTGTGTCAGAGGTTTCGCTTTTTTTTTTTCTCCCCCTTTTAAATAGCTCTGCTATTCTGATGAACTGATTGATCAGTTGAGTTTAACCGAAGCCAGTAAAGATCTTCTCATTATCTAGATTGGACTGTCGGTGGAGAAAAGGAATGAGTACGCATCCTTTTCCTCTCTCTCGTTCTCTCTCTCTCGTTCTCTCTCTCTCTCTCTCTAACACACACACACATACACATCTACACATCTACACAAAGACAGCCGGAGAGATGATACTGTCATTAGATTAATAGATGCCGGTCAATACAGTGACCAGAATCATAACCAGGTATTTACAAGGAAATAATTAAAAAAGACTTTTTGATTTGTTTTTGTTTTTTATTCTCTAATCTCTAATCTCTCATGATCATCTCTAATCGGTGATATGGCGACCTGCCTCTATGAGGAGATTTGCATTTAAGCATTTTTAGAAGCAGTCTCAAGTGTTTTGTCTCCACTTTTACATCGCTTTGTAAAAATCAGAAATAAAGCTGTAACTTCAGGAGTTGAGTCTTCAGAATGAATAACATTGCTGGTTTCTGGTTTGTAACATGACAAGCTGAAGTATTTCGTGTTATTCATGTCAAGAGAGAGAGGAGAAAAGAGAAAGAGAAAGGATAAAAGAGAGAGAGAGAGAGAGAGAGAGAGAGAGAGGATATGACGTAAGTAAGAACAAGAACGTTCTTGTTCCGCAGACGTTCATGGCGTTAAACATTAACAAAATACACAAACAGCGAACAACTGCTGTGGTGTAAGAGGAATAAAACACTCCAGGACATGCCGTTATTGGAAAGTAATCAACTTTGGAGTGGTCGAGGTTTTTCCATATACTGTATAAAGAAGCTACAGTAGGTCTAGAAGGTATACTAGGTACCGAACGATAAATAATAGTTCTCATATATAGCATATAGTTTGATATCATTTTAACAAAAAAAAGTTGGAGTTTATATTCTTTGTATTTTGCACGAAGCATTTCAGATGAACAATACAGATATAGACGCACACAAATGCACAATCACAAAAGGTCTAAGGGCATTCTAGAAATAGTAACGGTTATGGAAAAAAAAAAAAAAAAGTAAATTAATCCATCTGTTCAAACATTTTAGGTGGCGATTAGTGAAAAATATGCAGACTAAAAAAAAAAAAAAAAAAACGTCCCTTTTATTCTCGCAGCGTGAATGTTTGCTTGCACAAAGGCAGGAGAACAAGAGGTCGAATCTGCTGTACAAATGCACACACACACACACACACACACACACACACACTAAATAGGCTTCATTCAGGTGGAGTAATAGGGGGGCGGTGTGAGACTGTCACTCATCCACCTGATGAGGATCGCTTCACACACGCACGCATGAGTGTACGAGTGTGTACCGTATATAGATGATTAGACCACAAAAAAAACCAAAATGATCCGCCTGACAGGAAGTGAAGTTGTTATTATCTTAAATAATAAAAGCACGTCACGAAGTTTTATTCCCCTTACACCACAGCAACTTGGGGAAAAAAATGACGTTGTATTTTTTTTTTATTTTTTTTTTACGCTTGTAGCTGCGTTTAAAGTTATGGAACGTCCAGGAAACAAGTTAGTTCCTGTTATCACTTCCGTTATAGCAGCTATAAACAGTCGTTTCGCTCACCAGCCTGTTTTTTTCCCCCCTCACTTAAAAAGTTAATAAGACAAACAAACGAAGACGGGAAAGCTCAAAGTCCTCCATCCTGAAGTCTTTCCCACGATGGAAAACGTCCAGACTGTTACAAAGCACTAACACTGGAGACTCCTTCCATAAATATTAAATAAACATCTCCTCAGAGAAAACACCAACTTATCAATGAATGTGTTTTTCTTTGTTAAACAGCAACACGTTTCTAAAGCAGTTTCTTATTAGCTACGTATATCTTTACTATAAAAAAAAAACGAGCACATTAACTGTCCGAGTTGCTGTTATAGGAAATTTTTTACCTATAAATCAATGATTGTGTGACTTGGTGTTTCATTATTATAGATATTTGAATTTCTATTCATATTTTCGATCGTTAAAAGGACAAAGGACAAAACCGTGGTCGTAAACTCAAACTAGTGGAGCATCAGCGTTTAATTTTAGAATTCAACAAACAGCAGTGAGAAATCCTAGGCCATGGCCACCAACTGTCTCTGTTTACGGTTACGACACCGTGCCATATGATTCCGCCGCTCCGGTTTGGTTATTCTGATGTTCACAGACAAACAACAGATGGAGACATCATCAATTTCTGGCCCTTCCCATTTACGAATCTGGTCCCTTAAAATGCGTTCTCGCATCCGTCCAAATAAATTCGCTGTAGCAGCGGTTCAGAGTTTCGTTTTCTTGAGTCGGGGTTTTTTTTTTTGCGACCAGGTTTGCATTTCTTTTCATTCACATGTAGTTTTGGACAAATACATTCACGGTTTCTTAAAGTGGAGGTGTGAAAGTATGGCAGCTACATCTGACAGGTTTTCCCAGACCACCCCACACACACACACACACACACACACACACACACAGACATGTACTGTATATATAACATGAAAACCTCCATTTGGATGCTCTAGTTGATAAATATTTCTTTCTTTATTCTGGGCTGCTTGCTATCATTGGAAGCAGTGTAATGCGAAGTGTGTGTAGTCTCCAGCAGAGTGTGTGTGAGCTAACTGTTTAATATAAATCATGGATCGAGGTGATGTGTAAACACAGGCCTGCATTAGCTGCGCCACTGATCACTGTTTCCTGCGTTTTGCCACCTCGTTCATCAGCGGCCGAGGTTTAAAGGACCTCACTTTTTATTCTACACTCTATAAATCTGTCTCTTGTCATAACAGACAACGTGGAACATGGAGGTTTGGTCAGAATGCGTCTTCTCACACCTCGGCAAATGGCACACGGGGAATTTTTTCAACTCTCGGCTATTGTGGAGGTGCAAAAGGATCACCGAGACACTGCATACACACACACACACACACACACACACATACAGACACTTTTGATCATGAAAGTAGCAGAATATTTTGCCCATATGTGGATATTGGAATAAGGATACGCATATACCGTTTCAGCCGTGTGTGTGACCAAACACACAAACATGTTTGACTTGTAAGGACCTTCCAGTGACAAAATTATTAACGCAGCTAGTTAATGCTATGCTACACCTGAATCTAACCCTAACTTTAACCTCAGTAATCAGAAAACATTTTGCCTAATTTATTTATTTGTTTTTGTTTGTTTGTTTGTTTGTTTATTAATAAACAGTGTAGTTATTTTTAAAAAAGAGCCGTTTGCCTTGTGGGGACCAGCCAAATGAGGACCTGACAAGATCAATACTGTTAGATATTACTATTGTTGTGGGGATGTTTTGGTCCCCATCAAGTTTTACACACGCACACATACACACACACACACTCAGCATCAGGTGTCCATTATAAAGAACGGATAGAAAGTCAAAGTCTGTTTTTTTCTTCCTTTTTTTTTTTTTAAAATTGTGGCGTGTCGCTTTTAATTGCGTAGCAGTGAAATTGAATCAGGGCAGAAAGCAGGAAGAGGAAGTTGATCTCGGTGACGCTGGAACTCGCACTAAACCCTGTGACTAAACCCTGTGACTAAACCCCGCCTTTATTACAGCCCTGATTACAGCCTCACGCTCACGTCATCGCTCCAGCACCCAGAGCTGCACCTCCCTCCACCCAGATCGCTCCACATGTGCATCTGCTGTGCACTACACCACCACTCCTCCATCCTGCACTCCTCCATCCTGCACTCCTCCACCCTGCACTCCTCCATCCTGCACTCCTCCACCCCTCCACCCTGCACCCCTCCACCCTGCACTCCTCCATCCTGCACTCCTCCACCCTGCAGTCCTCCACTCCTCCACCCTGCACTCCTCCATCCTGCACCCCTGCACTCCTCCATCCTGCACTCCTCCACCCTGCACTCCTCCACCCCTCCACCCTGCACTCCTCCACCCCTCCACCCTGCACTCCTCCATCCTGCACTCCTCCACTCCTCCACCCTGCACTCCTCCACCCTGCACTCTTCCACTCCTCCACCCTGCACTCCTCCACCCTGCACTCCTCCACCCTGCACTCCTCCACCCTGCACTCCTCCACCCTGCACTCTTCCACTCCTCCACCCTGCACCCCTCCACCCTGCACTCCTCCACCCCTCCACCCTGCAAGACCCGACCCATCGCCGGAGCACCAAGGCCGACTTCGGCGGGGCAAGCGGGGGGGGGGGGGCGG
>CM075006.1:27211941-27225995 GCA_037576675.1 Pangasius sanitwongsei
TGAACCCCTCCCCACCTCACCCCTCCACCCTCCAACCTGACATCCTCCCACCAGCACTCTTCCACTCATCCACCCTGCACCCCTCCACCCTGCACCCCTCCACTCCTCCACCCTGCACCCCTCCACTCCTCCACCCTCCACTCCTCCACCCTGCACCCCTCCACTCCTCCACCCTCCACCCTGCACTCCTCCACCCCTCCACCCTGCACCCCTCCACCCTGCACTCCTCCACCCCTCCACCCTGCACTCCTCCAACCTTCTTTCTTTCTTTGCTTCTTTCTTTCTTTCTTTCTGCCGAATTTTTCTTATTACGCTTTTATTTCCCTTCTTTCTACTGATTTTCTCATTACTCATTCTTTCTTTTTCTCATTATGCTTTCTTTCTTTCTTTCATCACCTCATCATTTTTTCTTTTTTCTTGATTATTCTTCTGCTTATTTTATCCCTTTCCTTTACTTCCTTCCTTTTTTTGCATTTTTAACAACCTTTTTAAACTCCTTTGTGCTTATTTTACCCCTTTCCTTTCTTACTTTTTTCCCTGACTGTTCTTTATTCAAACTTTCTTTCTTTCTTTCGACTTAATTTCTTCCCTTTGTTTTTGCTATAAAACGAAATACTACCCCATCGCTTTCTCTCTTTTTTCTTTCCTTTCATTCTTTTTTTTCCTGGATATTCTTTACAGAAACCTTTTCTTTTTGCTGCTTTATCATCGCCCCGTCCATTTTCTTTTTTTCTTTACACTTTCTTCCTTTTCACTCGTTTCACCCCATCCTTTCTTTCTTTTTTCTGATTGCTCCTTTACCCCAGCAACTGACTCAGTTCAATCATGCAGCTGAAACACACTTCTTCATAAGTGATGGAATAAAATAAAAGAGCTCTTGGTAGTGAACTCAGACTTTTGTACAATGTCCAGCAATCTAATACATGTCTGATAATTGTCTAATAAATGACAGTGTGTGTGTGTGTGCGTGTGCGCGCGCGTGTGTGTGTGTGTGTGCGCGTGTGCGCGCGCGTGTGTGTGTGTGTGTGCGCGTGTGCGCGTGTGTGTGTGTGTGTGTGCATGCACGTTTTTTCACTCAGTGGGTTTATGTTCATAACATGCTCTTTGCCCATACTGCAGTGTTGACACACTGAACAGGGTCAAGATGAAAGAAAGTGTGAGAGCTCGTGTGTGTGTGTGTGTGTGTGTGTGTGTGTTTTGTGACAAGACATAAAAAGGAAAATGAAACAATAGTCATCAACTGCATTAAATAGCAATAATTTTATATTAAATTCATTTTCTCACATCTCAGGAGCGACAGATTTCTATGAAAAATGTACTAATGTATTTATAAGGATTTTTTTTTTAAAAAAAAATTAGTTTTAGTGATTTATTTTACTTTATGCCAGTGTGTGTAAATGGTGTAAATCAGGCAGTCCATCATTTCAGGTCAGAAGAGTGGAATGAGCAAAACACGTGACCTTAGTGGCTCTGAGCGCAGCATGATAGCTGGCACTAGTCACGTTGTCCTGGGCTTTTCATGCCCAACTGCATGGGTCGGCCAGGAATAGTGCCAAAAGCAAAGAAAGTAACAGGGATTGTTTATCTCGATTTTTGCATCAGTGTTAAATCACGCAAGCAAAAGAAAAAAAAAAAATCAGAAATCTGAATGTAAATGTACATTTATCCCACTAATGTGCAAGCCAGAGGTGACAGTGGCAAGACAAACAGCGCTAAGAGTGTTGAAAGGATGTTTCGAATAAAGGTGAATAAAGGCTAGTTTCTTTCAAGCTCTTTGTGCTGTCGTCGTGATTGTCGTCATGAGCTGCGTCTCAAATTTTCCATTCAAAAATATTTACTAATCTAATATACAAAAATCCAGAAGGCTGGTAGACAAAACAGACCTTTCGGTAGCTTTGAAGACTATACGAGAGGTTTTTTAAAATTGATTTATAATTGATTTTAGAATTGATTTAACTCAAACACTAACCATAATCGAGAAACAGATTAGCGATGCTCGGTAATGTTCTACAATTGTACGTATGAAGTCTGAGACACAACACTAGTTTGTTCAGTCAGTTGCAGACACCGTGTCACAGAAAGCTCTTTGTGCTGTCGTCGTGATTGTCGTCATGAGCTGCTTCTCCAATCGACCTTCCATTCAAAAGTATTTACTAATCTATACTGAATATACTGAACATACTGTTTATGTTGGTATTGAACCACGCGGACGGCGTTAATTTCTGACACCATGGACATACGACGCACCGAACAACGGTAGGATGTGCGCAGGAGCCATCGTGCATCGCTGCTAAAAGAAAGTAACCGTCTTTACGATTAAAGCAGCAGTTTATAGGTACAAATCTACATCATCCAGGTGAAATTATCCACTGAGACAAGGGTGCGACTTGGGGAGAAAACTGTTTTTTTGGGAAGTGCAAATTTTGATCGTGGTCATGTGGGACCATCCGGAGCAGCAGACGATGAGTCACAATTCAGAAGTAGATCATCGGGATGAATCAGACGGGTCCGGAGTTCGAGAGAAGTCACAGCCATTCAGGCGTGATAATGCACCATGTCACTAAGCGCGTATAATCCCCAAACAGTTTCAGGAACATGGCCATGTACAGCAAAGAATGCTCTCCCTTCAAAATGCGACAAAATGCGACTCTTTAAAGAAGCCATTGGTGAACGTGGGAACAGAGAGAGAGAGGGAGAGAAGGAAGGAAGGAAGGAAGGAAGGAAAAAGGGAAAGAGAGCAGCTTTGAAGCCAGACGGTCTCCGATTTCATCCGCAGACCACGGGCCGGCTTTTACTTCTCCTCCCTCTACATAACGGTGCTGTAACACAGCCTGGCAGCATCCATCACACTTTACCACATCCCAAACCAGTGTATCCCCAAGGGGTGTGTGTGTGTGTGTGTGTGTGTTTATGAGAGCAGCATTGCTTCAACAGACCCGTGTGTAGAATTTTTCAG
This sequence comes from Pangasius sanitwongsei, assembly GCA_037576675.1. Lineage (NCBI taxonomy): Eukaryota > Metazoa > Chordata > Actinopteri > Siluriformes > Pangasiidae > Pangasius > Pangasius sanitwongsei. The sequence goes on from CM075006.1 coordinate 27,214,898, forward strand.
TATTTGAGCATTTGATATTTCAAGTGATTAGGAGGTAGGAGGTAAGACGCACTGAAAAAAAAAAAAATAGAAAGAAAGGAAGTGGCGAAGTTCAAGTGCTGAAAAGTGGGAACATTCTAAGCTCTACTTGAGGAAAAGGTAGGAGGAAAACAAAACAAAAGGCCAGTGTGTGTGTGTGCGTGTGTGTGCGTGTGTGTGTGTGTGTGTGTGTGTGTGTGTGTTTTGTCTGGAAAAGTTCCACAATCAGCTTTGCTTGCAGCTACTGTCCTTTCATGAGCTTTAGTTTGATTATAGTTGAGCAAATTGTGTGTGTGTGTGTGTGTGTGTGTGTGCAGAGTGAGGGTGGAATAATAAGAGTAACCTGAGTTAACGTTGAGAGGGTCTTGAGAGGGAAAAAAAAACATCAAAGCATTGCAAAGCTGTGCAGTTTGTTGAGTTTCTTCAAGGTTTTATTACGTATTTATCGAGTTCTCATTAAGCTTCTCATTACAATAGAAACAGACAATATTGTAAATTAAAACTAGACAAAATAAATAATAATTTAACACAGGTTAAAGCAAAAAGCAGACAAATATCAATCTTACAACGAGTAAATACAGTTGTGAGCTGTAAAAAAAAAAAAACACTTTAAAATTTAGGTTAATACATAAATGTTGTAATAGAAGTTTATATAAAATGTATAATTTATCAATAGATCAACATTTTTACCCAGTAACACAGAAGTGTTTCAAAATAAGCGAACGAAAAACTATATTTTTTACTTAACAATTTCAGCAAATACTTTTTATATAAATATTTTTTTTTACTACATTTAATTTAATTATTAATAAATGTTTGGTTTTTTTTCTCTGTGTTACATCACCATCTTGTTGATGGCCAGAGCTAAACCTCCTGGCAGAGGCAACCAAGTTTTGAGCCGAAATATCTTCAGAATTCATGTTGCTATTGATTTCCACAAGCACCACAAAGCAGCCCCAGATGATCAGTTATCCGAATTTTGCACAGAGTATCAGCTGCTTTCATTTTGTTGCCAAACCTCCAGAAGGTGTTAGTGACCAAAAAGTTTGATTCTTCTCACTTGAACACAAGACACGCTAGTAATTGTATTTCTAACGACGTTTGGTGATGTTCAGGAGCTGCATTTTGTGAGACTTTCTCAGCTTCCTTCTAAACTGCTTGTTACGAAAGTGGCCTTTAAAGGTTGACGTTGAAGCTTGACAACCACGCAAATCTCTTGGTGTGGCCAATTCCTAGCAAAAACTTGTGAAACTTAATGGTATTTGTAAACTTCTTATACGCTGTTACTACTTTTCGAACACCGACAACCGCTTAATCTACTGGTAATGGAGGACAAAGAGATGTTACATGTGTGCAACCTCATAATTATACCCCAGGGAAACAGGACACTGTTAGAGAATAAATGAAAATTAATGTGTTTCAAGAATGAAAAAATAAACACACACACACACATATACTACTTAACTGTTGTTTAGAACAAAGACAAATATTTTTTCCTATTGTCCGAGGGGAAATGTTTATTAATTATTGAGTTTTTTTGTCACTTTTATGAAGACTGCCAATAATTCTGAGGAACATTGTATATGTCACATCCATAACGCTGAAAACTCTAAACCATTTTCCTACTTTCCCCATATCTCCTCATTAATCTGAGTCACCCGAGTACACTGTCACGAATCCTTTGGACATACAGCTTCTACACACAGACTTTGACCTCAGTGAGTGCCCTTTGTCGCCAGTCTCCTAGTCTCATGCCCAGTCTGACCTCCACACTAACCAGAATCACCTGATGTTAATAAACACCTCCTCTCTCACTCAGCCATTTTAATGCTTGGCCTCTGACTCAAGAACTTGCCTGCTCCATCCTTCCTGGCTTCCTGAATGGACTCTTTGAAGGCCATCCCGAGAAGACGGATTACCTGTCTTCGACTCCGAAAGCAACCGTTTGATGTCGCCACAGTGTTCGCTGACGTTTCCAAGAGGCCGAAGGGCGTCTTTTTACTCTCCGCTACCATGCCATGTTCACTTTTCAGACTTCATTTAGCATGGCTTGACTGATTTTTAAGGAGCTGTCTGACATGCACTATATCCTAAGGAGAGCTTAGCATATGGCACTACTTTCTCTGAATTATAGACACAAAGCTGTCTAAACACAGGATATATTCGCTTCTCCTGATGTTTAATTATCCTCTGTGTCTTTCAAAAGCGGAGCTTAATGATCAGGTGCATCTGGCTGATTTGTTTAAACATCTGAATCGGTCGTCCTGGGACAATAACTTTTCTCTAAAATGTCTCTGACAGTAATGACAAGTGGTAAAGAGATAGAAAGAAAAAGAGAGAAAAGTAGCGTGCCTGATGAGGGCTGAATATTCGCCGGAGCCGAGTTTCTGCTCAACGAGCTCTCGCTTTGACTTCCTGCTCCTCCGGGAACCCTGTCTGAGACCTTTTGAAGTTCTTCTGCTCTCTCTTTCTCTCTCTCCCTCTCTCTCTCTCTCTCTCTTTTTTTTCCCCCTTCCCTTTCCAAACCCTTTCACATGCCACACTTGACAGCTGTCTTAATGAAGACGTACGCTTCTGAGCCAGTCAGGTCTCCCAGGACAGGAGAACAAGAAAGAGAGGGAGAGAGAGAAAGCATAGAGACATAGCAATGGAGGATGCTGGGTAGGGGGAAAATTCATTGCATTGTTTGCCCCAAGGCAAACAGGAGGGGATTTTCCTCCACCAGAATGTCTCAATGTCTTTCTGAAGTTCACTTCAGCTCTGCTGTTTTTCATTGCATCTTCCTCCACTTTCCCTCACTCCCCATGTTTATCTCAACCCAGTCCATTTTATTTCTTAACCTCTTCCTCTTCTCCAGTATCCCTGACGTACTTACGTGAGAGTATCAGCAGCCAGGTTGTTGCTGTGGAGCTCATTATTAATGGGTCTTCCATCCTTCCACTCTTCTTTTCTCTCTCTCTCTCTCTTTCTATTACGTCATCTTATATGTGAGATGGCCTGGGAAAACCTCTCAGGCTAAATTCTGTCAGGAAAAAAAATCATGAACGTGAACAAACTTTTTGACGCCTCCACTTTAGGAAATCATAAATATATTTCCCCAAAAACAATACAGATGTTTTTAATACGTTTCTAACCTCGCCTTTCCTTTTTGCAGAGATCACATGAAGTAAATAAGAAGCCAGTTTAATAAACATGGCTCCAAAAACAGTCAATGCTTAATATGGGTGTGTCCCAGTTCCACTATCTGTTTAGTGCTCCAGATGTCCGCATATGTATCTGTATTTGGATTTGAACCTGGAGTGGGCGTGGTCTAAACAGGAAGGGTTTTCTTTTCTGTCTTTATTTCTTTTTATAAACCCTACCACTACGGAAAATCCCTGATGTAGAAACGGTAGCATGTGTCAGCAGGGTGTGTGAATTCTGGCTTTTACAGTTCCTCAGCCTCAGCTACATCACTCAAGTTCATAACTGGTCTCAACAAGAGATGTTGACGTGGGACTGTTTTTCGAAATCCGTTCTCGCAGTTATGATTTTTGTTTGTACCTGCCCACGATGATTTCTAACAGATTTAGTTGGTTGTACTTCCAAAAATATAAACAAACTAGTAGCATGATGTAAACCACCGCAACCCTGAGCAGTCATTTACTGAGTAAAGGCCTCACATTCGTATTAATGATCAGGGTCTTTATCCTGCAAGCTTCATGTCTGCTTGCTCACGTGATTTTTTTGTTGCGTCTCACAGGATCCCAGTCCCGATACACACCTCTAGTCTCAACCAGATTCCCCGTGAACCTTTCTGCCAAGCTTTCAGTGCACCTCCTATTTGTATCTATAGTTGTAATTGTTTAAAACACATGTTCATGTTGTATGCGTGATGCTAACACATCACATCACATATCCATATGATTCTGAATAAAGTACTCGTACTCAGTTACATCCTTAGTGTTTGATCAACAGATACATTTCTAATAGATTCAGTTTGTCTAAATACCAGCTTACAAATTATCCATGATGTGTACACACACCCTGAAAACTCATTTTTGAAAATTTAACCAATTTTAAATTGGAATTTGGCCAATTGAACAAAACTTGCTGAATGAATCAGCGTTTTTTTCCAGGTTTCTTAAGATCAGAGCGATGATGAGACTCCGCTTTGTCAAATGGCGTGATTGATTTTTACCTCACATAGAGAGCATCGAGAGACGTGATGCGGATGATGCTTATGATCAACGTGATGACTCATTTTCCATCATAAAATTACAACATTTGATAAAGCAAGTGGTTGTATTTCTTATTTTTTATATTTTAGACATGCAGATCACTTTTAGATCACTGTGTTGGTTCCTCTCAGTGGAGTTGAGATACAGTTCACGCAAAACAAACACTTTGCACTTCAAGGAAATCTGTAAGGTTTCAACACCTTATAGAAAAATGTCAAAAATTTCACCATTTTCACAATCACTTCACTCCATATGTCTGGGACAGACGTGCTTAAAAAAAAAAAAACCCACTTCCTGTATCCCTGAGATGCTTCATTATTTCGACCGTGCCCTAGCAAGCCCTTTTATTCCTCTTACAAATCCATAAAATTAAACACGACTGATGATTTTTTAAAAAAAATCTAAATTCACACCTTTAAAATAGAGCTCATATGGTCATCATATGCTTGTCCTGATCGCACGTCGATTAAAAATGAATGCTAAGCTATTTACACTTGTCACGCCGTAGCTTTATTGTTTACAGTGCATTTTTCCACTGTAACGCTAATGAGGGACGTTAGAGTGGCACCTCAGCTGGGACATTTGGCTAGCATTCAAATCGAAAACAAATGTCGCTTTTGTTTTCCGCCATCCGCATTAAAACCAGTCGGGGAATGTGGCGCAGGAGAAGGTGTTGAGGCGCAGAAAACACATTCCACATGCAGAAAGCACGCTCCGATAGATGGATGAATGTTTTCCGGGGCCCCTGGACAGTGAGGCCCTGGTTGATTTAAGCGCAATGGCTGCAATGACAGCTTGTGTCATCCCACCCGTGACTACGTTTATTTATGAGATTCGGTGTAACATGGTGACAGGGTTCACTTCCTGCCATGCGTGTGCACACACAGAAGCAAGAGCTGCCAGTTCCACTCGACGTGACCGGACTGAGCTCGCCTGCATCCATGTAGTGTTTTCGTATATGAAAATCATCGTATAAAAACATGTAAAAACATTAATATATCATTAACCTTTTTTTTTTTTTTTTTTAAAGAAAATAAACATCTTGAAGTATTAAATTTATCTGTAACTTATTTTTTAACTATCAAATAGTTCTGTCTTTTCGGCGTGGTATATTTTGATATTTTTTAAAAGTATTGCATAGTTTTTATATTTATATATTTACACACATATTTAGACTTACACTATATGTGTGTTATTATTATTATTATTAGTAGTAGTAGTATTTCAATCAATGCATCACAGCTGGAACAAACATCAATTTATATTTATATGAATTATAAATATTATATGTAATATATTTTATGTTTACATACATACGTATAGTTACAATTGTAGCTATTGTTTTATTATTATTATTATTATTATTATTATTATTATTATTATTATTTCTATCAATGCACCACACCTGGAACTAACATCAATTTATATTTATATAAATTATATATTATATAATATAACCATTATTTATATATAAATTTATATGTTTAGATATTTATCTTTATTACATATATATAGTGTTATTATTATTATTATTATTATTATTATTATTATTATTAACACATAATTTATATAATATAATGTTGATTTATATTCATACTTATACAGGTACCTATTTATATTTACATTTATATGTTTTGTTTTATTATTATTTTAATGTTTATTAGAATTTGATTTCTTGTATGTCACCATTAATGTGTCACATCTGGAACAAGCATCAACTTATATTGTTATAAGATATATATTATAAAATCAACAGGAGAACAAAATGAGTGGAATTTCACATGATATGTACAAATGAGAACACAAAGAGGAAGAGTAGAGAGGGGAAAAAAAAGGTCCCCATTCCACAACCTAAACTGTCCCTCCCTCCCCAAACACACACCTGATACAATACGACGATACGATTTAAACACCTTTAACAAAACCACAGATGACCGTAGGCACACAAACCAAACAAAAATACACGTTTTATACTTTTTATTCATACTTCTACTTATCAAGGAGTAAGCTAAAGTCCATCAGCATGTACCGTAGGGACGGAAAAGTCTAGAAGTAGACATTAGTGTGTCCTAAAGACGTTCGACTCGAGACAACGTAATGCTAACGCGATTTTCCAGTACCTTAGCTATATATTTAGCACAAGACTGAGCAGGTCTTTTTAATTTTTTGATCATTTCATGTCTTCTTTCTGAAGCTGCGTTCTATGTATGAAAGCTGTAGAGCAATAAAAGCAGATTATTATTATTATTATTATTATTAGTAGTAGTAGTAGTAGTAGTAGTAGTAGTAATAGTATAATCCCATGTCCATAAGCCATAAGATCAGCTCTACGAATATGGAAAGCAGTGTGGAAAAGCAGATGAGCCACAAATGTGGAGGAAAAGATGAAAAAAGGAGAGTTTATTCATCTCCGCCATCACCTGTGACGTCTTTGTTTGCTGAGCAGCTCATCTCTCCTTAACCCGTTGTTTGGGAACATTCCGGTCCATGTGGCTCGACTTGTGTGTTTATTTGCTGTTCCATGCCCTAAATGGCCATCTGGTTCTGGGTCACTTCATGCAGGAGAACTAAATATACACTACAGGTCAGAAGTATGGAGGTCTCCAAAAAGAACCCATAATCAGCATGGTTACTGATGTCCACTTTAATCAAAGATTATTATTGTTTTTTAAATTGTAGCACAGTTCTACTGGATTTTAAAATCTGATTGGTCAGATCAGATTGTTGGTTGATTTGAATTCATGGTGCGTTCGTTCTAATATGTTATCGTTTCTATAGTAACAGCTACTTTACAGAGAATCGTATGCCTGACACTCTACATCATCGAATGCTAATTAGAATAAACAGAACAAAACAAGACAAATAACAAATAATAACACATTCTGGTGAAGAGACGAGAGTTTGTTTAACATTTATGGAAGGAGTCTCCAGTGTCAGTGCTTTGTAACAGTAACAGAAAATTCTTCAAGACAGTTAACAAGCTATTTTTGTTTGTTTGTTTGTTTGTTTGTATTATTAACATCAAGAGAGGGGGAAAAAAGACAGGAACAATTGTTTATAGTAGTTTTTATAATGTAAATGATAATAAAGAGCTAACATTTTGCAGATGAACAGATAAAAACTGTTCTTTAACTAGTAAAAAAAATGTAATATTTGGCAAATTATAAACAAAACACCGCTGCTGTTATTAGAAAATAATCAACTTCGATAACTCCGTTAATTATTTTCCTATAACACCACGCGCCGTCATGTTTTATTCCTCAAATCATATAAATTTAAAAGTTGCTCCTTCCAAAATTTTAACATGTACAGTATATTTAAAACTAAAACTGTTTCAAAAGTGTATTTTTTTCCCTATCTTATACTCTTGGATTGGGTAGAACCACAGGACGACCTGTCTTATTAAACAACTGGAAATCTGTTTTTGTTGACCCAAAGCTAGCATGACTCAGGACGTTTTGTAACGACCTCATTATTAATGACGCGCTTTGTTGTCGTGGGTGACTCGAAAATCTCTCTCCGAAGTAGTCACCTGCCTGGAAACGTTGGGTTCCTTCTTGAAGTTTGCTCATTGAAGGCTTCGTGTGATGTCAGTGTGTGTTTACCCGAGCCAATTCTCTCGCCTCGAAAATGTCTTCGGCTGCGGGTCACTGCCAGGTGAAGGGATGGAGTCACGGTGCGGAGGGAAAAAAAAAAAAAAAGAGAGAGAAGGGGATTAGGAGAACATTTGCAGGGCCATCTGTTGGCAGTGCTGTTTGCTTGTCAGCAGGTTGTCCTGTGGTTCTACAAAATGATAGAGAGAAGAAGGAACGAGAAAATAAGAGTGGGGGAAAAAAACGACCTCGCCTTACGTAGCATTTTTAAATCCGTCTTTCTTTCTTTCAGACATATGGAACATTTGAAACTTTGTTGGTGCCAAGAGCTTCTCAAAATTCCTCAGTGGATGGGTCCAAAGTGTTGGACGGACATCAAGGGCACAACTACATTTCAATCCCCGAGTTGTCAGAAGCCATGTTGGATTTTTCAGCAATCTGAGACAAACTGCTACAGTAATTTCACACTCCAGAGAAGTACTCTGGACTTCCTTAAGTTGACTCATTTCTTCTGTCTTTTTGGAACGCTAGAGAAATCTCTACATGATTCGTTTGCAATCAAGTCCGTTAAATGCTGATCGACTTGAAATGAATGCCGCGTTATCATCTCCACTCTCAGACCAAGCTCGGATGCTGCTAGTCGCTAGTCCAGGAAGCTGTGTCACATATGGCCTTAATGAGTTTTGCTGCTAAGTGTTGCCTGATGGACCCGAATCTGCGGTTTGGCGCTCTCGACCCCAGCCTGTCTGTTTCCGCTAGCCGCTGAATGACAGAGCTGCTTAAATGACTCGTCTGGGGAACTTTCCGGAACGCGTAGCCGTGTGCGCACATCAAGATAAGGAATTAGACCTCGTGCTTTGAAACTCGCTTCCATGCGACTGGACTAGATCCGAAGGGAATCAAAGCATGTTGGAGTGATTTCAGCAGAAACATGACACACCATTTTCATATCCAAAAAGAATTCAAGATATGGAGTTCAAAAATATCAGTCCCCTAAGTTCCTTTAAGTTTAATTACAAATACTAATATTGCTAATAATAATAATGAGTCATCACTAGTTACCAGATTTTGTACAGTGTAAGGTGAATGTTTTCCTTAAAATTTCAAATCAAAGCTAGCTGATGAGGTGCTTTAGCATTTTAACCCAAACTATTGCTCTGAGTGCAATTTTATAAACCTTTATATAATGCAAAATACAGTTTTAGGGTCATATTCTGAGTCGGCGAGTTAAGTGCGAAAGTTAAGACAATATTTACATGGGGAAAGTTGTGCGTATTCAGAGTCAGGTTACGCGTTGTACTGATCTTCTGGGCTTCCCATTCAGATTACGCACATCACCTTCATGTAGTTCACATGTCTGAGGTTGCCAGATTTTTCTTGACTAGTAGCACCTAAGACAGGATTTATCAATATCCTCTAGACCACCACCTTTAAACACAAGGAAAAAAAAAACAAAAAAGGGTTAGAAAATGCAGACTAAAGAAGGAAATTCTGTGGAGCTTTTTTCCACTTTGATATCAAATGTATTTCATTGCAACATAAAAGAAAAAGACAATTTAAAAAAAGAAGAATATAAAGATGACAAGTTATAGGAGTCTAGTATACTGCCAATATATTCGTGCTTTAATAGTTATAATCAATGCAAATTTGGTTTAATTTAACAATATGGCTTCCACCATCGTTATTCAGCAACTTCTAAAATAGCACTTGATCCAGCACAAAACGTACCGAAGTTACAAATCACTGACACTGGAGACTCCTTCCATAAATGTCAGATAAACGTGTCCTTACAGAAAGCTTCACCATACCAGCCATATCATAAAGTTTATGATGATTATCATTAGTCTTAGATCATGTGGAGCGTCTGACGTTACAAAACCCCGTGAATGAGCTGTTGCTGTAGCAGCGATAACACATTAATACAAATCCATGATTTGCAGCTGCACTAGTGTCAGAGTGGGTGGGATAGAAAATGAATCAACCAATCAGAGTCGAGAATTCAACAGCATTGTGGTTTAGAATCAAAAATAGCAACAAGCTTTAGCCTGTTCTTTAACTGTTCCTGTGAACGCACTTTTCGTAACTTTCACATAGTTTAAAAGTGCAGCTTTTTCTTTTAATAAAAACCATCAACGCGACACATCGAGCCATATCTTACCCCAACATGTTTGTGACGCTAATCAGCCCGGGGTATGGCTGGAGGGAAAGGAGAAGGAGCCTGATCCCAGGGGTCTGATGCGTGATTAGCGGCTATAGGCAGAGTCTGATCAGCATCTCATCAGTATTCTAGGATCAGCTCAGACTTCCATGTGCTCCAGCTCTCCTTTTTAGCTTCCCCGCTGATGAAACGCTGCTGTGTCTGAGAGCAACGCTGAGCGCAGACTGGCCTCATCACTTCTAGATATGTGTGTGTGTGTGTGTATGTGTGTGTGCGTGTGTGTGTGGATTAGAGATGGAAAGAGTTGACGGATGCGAAGAGAAAGATGGACAGCCAATCAAACAAAAGTCAGACATTGTTAGTACTTTTTTTTTTGTCATTTTTAACTTAATTCATTAAGGTACCTTAGGGTTCACTTAAGTTTTTGTAAAATAATGTTACATCATTATTTAATTAACAAAATTATTTGCATATAGACTGAAACAGTAAGGATGATTGCACATAACCCATAGATGCTGATTAAGAGACAACTGCAGTGCCATTTAGCCTGTATAAGTCCTAAATTAAACTAATTTAGAATTTTTTTTCGGATTTTATTCTAAGAAAACAAGCATATAATCCATCTCTACCCAATCTAACCCAATCTGCGAGGTTTCCTAGCTGAGAACGGCTACATTTTGCTCTTAAATGAGTAATAGGGTTGAGGTTTTTTTTTGTGTTTTTTTTTTTTTTTAGCATGGAGTTAGCAAAAAAAAAAAAAGTGCCTAACTTGCATCAGTGCTAATGTTCAGGTTACAGGATTGAGTGGATGTTGTGGGAATAAACAGATAAATGTTAGTTATTTATCTGAAATATGCACAAAGGATGTTGTGTTTAAAATGTCTTTTACCTTTATTTTACATATATATATATACGGTACTGTGCAAAAGTCTTAGGAATGCAGTTTTTTTTCCAAGTACAAACTTTGTTATAGATTTTTATTTTATGACTTCTACATTATTGAAATAATGTTTGGAAATTTTTAGAAATTTTAGGCACAGAATGAAACGTTACAGAAAAATGTTTGTATGTCAGTAAAGAAAGCAGCAGATTCCATAAGAGACACTTTT
>CM075006.1:27226095-27263222 GCA_037576675.1 Pangasius sanitwongsei
GCGAAGGATCGTCACATTAAATACTGACTCTGTTTCATTTATTACTGTTTACTTACTTTCTTTATAGTATTTTTTAAATGTAGAAACATTTAATTTCATTATTTTTGAAGGCGTCTTTGCTCTACAGCGTTTCTTTACATGTGCCTAAGACTTTCACACAGTACTGTGTGTAAATGTAATATCAGTGGAACACAAATGGAGTCCGAATCGACTGACTAAAAGGGACTTTGTTGCCTATTATACAAGTGTAGGGTCATTTTTTTTTTCTTTGAATCCCCTTTCACCATTTCTAGCCTCTCTTTCTTTCTTTCTTTCTTTCTTTTCCTGCCACCTTTCTCTTCAGAGAAACCTAAAGTGCCTGGAACACAAACAAACAGTGTTTAGTCTACAGTCACGTTTGGACTTGTAGGCTAAATCCTATGATTGGTGTGTTGTCTGCAACAGCGCAGAGCAATTCATGTGCCGCAGACACAGCAGGAAGTAGCACGTAGCGCAAGACAAACACAGCACTGTAGGTCCTAAATATAGATAACAGCTTCTCTTTCATCAGGAGTTTCCTAGATTCGAGATATTAAAGGGTCATGTCCCCTAAACACCATGTCGTCCTTTTGGGCCAAATTGCCTGTTACTGATGGTAGGCGAATGGTTTCAGATTATTTATGCTACTTCCTCAGTTTTTGAAATAAAGACTAGATTTTGACCTGATTTTGACAAAGCCAGGAAATGTGCATTTTCTGTTTTCATGAACGTAAAGCAGATCAAAAAGACAATAAGTCTTGACTTTGTAAAATGATTTGTAGACCTAAGAATCCATGAACACACACTTTAATAGCTATAGTGTATGCAAAGTGCATTGTACAAATACACACTAGATGTAATTTGTGCTGTGAACGTGTCTGGTGAAACCGTGATCAGCTGACAAAGCATGTGTGTGTATCTCTGAAGGTAAGTCCCACCATACAAAACTGCCCACACACCCTATCCACACACACACACACACGCACACACATGTCTAGTTGACTTTGAAGGGGCTCTACAGGGATTGCAAGTCACTCATCCGGCCCATTTGTCAATGTTTTGACTAGCGAGCAAATGAAGGTGTGATGCAGCCTTAGAACGCTGCTTAGAGTTTGTCAATGATGCCATGGGGAAAATATCTGTAAAAGATCCCACAATGATTTCAGAGAATAAGGGCTTTCTTGTCTTGAATGATGTCAGTCAATAAGATAAGTAATGAGGGCCCAAAGGCACCTCAATTTCTGTTGAATTCCACAGCCAATCACCAACCGAACAGTTCTATGTAAATAAATTGCCAAGTACTTCAGAGGCTGTTAACTATTAATAGATACTTTAAAGGTAGAATTTTCTTTTCAGAACTTTTGAATTGCTATCCGTGGTCATGACAAGCCTCAGCTTGGCATACTGTGTGTTCACAGGTCCAACAGGTTAGCACAAAATACACAGATTTCTCCACCTACAAAGACTCCTAGTTGGAACCTACAATGTTTGAGCATTTGACTTGCCATTTCTTCATTTCAACCATAAATAAGGAATAAAGCACTTAGGGGTGTGCTGTTGTAGGAAAATAATTAACAACAGGGTGGTGTCATGGGCCCAGGCACCAACAGCGCTGTGGTATATCAATCAGTGTGGTAGTTATGATGCACAACATCACTGCAAAAATATGAAGCAATTTTAAAATTGTGAAGAGGTTAATCAGAATTTCACAAACTATTTCCTTGAAAATTCATTCATTTATTTTCCTTCAGATTTTCTTTGCAGGGGCAACAGGCTGAGAAGGTCAGTCCAAACTTCTTTATCAGCGGCCACAGATTACGACTCTTCCTGCTGGATCCCCAGACACTACCAAACCCATTGTGTGATACCAGCAGATCCTCAGGTCTCCATCCCGCAATCTCGATCCAGTGGGACATTCATGGTGCATCTCTAATGGGACCTGACCAGGGTCATCCTTGTAAGGTGCCCAAATCACCTCAAGTGGCTCCATTCTATTCGGAGGAGCGGTGGCACTATCCCGACGATGGTCAAGCTCTTCACCATACCATTAGGAATATACTCAGAAATCCTGTGAAGGAACATCGTTTCCACTGCCGGTAAGTCACCATTGTCAATTCCAAGACAAGTCTCAAGCCAGGACTAGGTGACATCGAGTCAAGACCAAGTCTTAAGGGGGTTGAGGCCAAGTCAAGATGAGTCCAAATGAAAGTGAGACTGAATCAAGATCGAGATTGAAAAGCATCAAATATTTGATGCCTTTTACTTCAGCTAGTTGGCTGCATTTGTTCATTGCACTAATAATGAGACTATGCTTTCTAGAAGAAGGTATTACTTCTTGGCAAACACAACAATTATTTAAACTCTTGGTTGAGACCAAAACCATATCTAGCGAGACCAATCCCCAAGACAGAGACAAGTACAAGTACAAATGCCAATAAGTCGGAGACACATCCATGACAATACAGAAAACATCTGGAGACTGGACTTGGGTCCAAGCATAGATTTGAGTCCTACACTCACGTGGCTGTAGATGAGGATAGGGATGCAAACAGTGAGCATCATCCAAAAACCAACCGTAACACTGTTCGTCAAACACTTTCTTTAAAAGTGGCTTCTAGTAAATAAGACTCATCGCTTCATTCTATGTAAGGTTTAGCATAATGTGAATTTTCTTCGCACTCGGTGAAAAAGAACAAAACTGCCTCTGAGTTAACACCCTTTGGCTTGTGGTCAGTGGTCTTCTCGCCATTTTCCCCCCCTTTTCTCTTTCTATTTGTGGACCAGTTTTAGTTGATCTCCTCGTGCCTGTGATTCTGTAGGGCATGACCTGCCAAACCCCAGGAGCAAAGGATGAGACCACTACAAAAAGAAATGATTGTTAGTGGTTGTTAGTGCTGCTAGTGCTAACATTCACATTGTGCTTGATCTTTTTCTTCCGATCTCTCTCTGTCCTGCTCAGCTTCCGTTTACACTGTGATTTATTAGCATGACAAATAATAATAGCTAGGGTTATGAGGTACATGAATCTTACAGGAGCTTAATAGACATATAGCAAATAAACCTTATAACATTTTATATATATATATATATATATATATATATATATAATGCTAAGCTGATGATTTTACTAAAAGTTAATACTGAGTATTGTTGTATCTATCCACCATGTTTTTCTTGAAATCCCAACCCAGGTTTATGGGCTTGCCCTCTTAGAAAATGTAAAAAAAAGGAGCCTTATACTTTCTCCTCAGTGAAATTATGTCATTTCATGGCAAATATATCATGCCTAATCTACTAGAAACTGTAAGAAAAGAAAAAAATAGTTCCTCTTTGTCATTCTCTCTTTTTATAGAGAGGACCTGCGTTTTTTTATGGCAACCCGTGCTTGGTTTTTCGCTTTTACAGACTGAGCGATGAGATCATCGCACATTCCCCAGGTTTTATTGGCCGTCATCTTAATTGTACAAGGAACTGAAAGAGCGAAGAAAGCAGCCGCCGCTTCTAAAACACACTCCCTGGGTCGTAAAAAGCGAAACAGCACTGTGAAACGTTTTGCTTTCAAAGCATCCACTGCGGGGGATATTTTTAACAATATTCACTCACAGAATGTTTTAGCCATCAAGGTAAATCATCTACATGAAGCATATCGCTGCACTGACACAAAATATTTCTGCATAATATGACACGGCCTCACCCTAGCTTCAGTGGATAATCTCACCTGGATCCTGTAGATTTGTACTGCTGCTTTAATCTTAAAGACTGTCTTGTGTTTGTGCGACAGTTTCACCTGAATTGACAAACCCTGATGTATTTGTTGGCATGTTTAACAGAGAAAAAAATAAAGTATGAATCTCTCCAAAATCATCATGACCATATGCTGTACTTTACCAATTTATTTATTCGTTTTATGGCATTATGGGTAAATGTTAGAAGGATATGGGGACACCTACAGGTAATAGGTATAATAGGCGAAGTCGGCCATTTTCTCTTCAGTTGAGAGTTCGCTGTCGAGGTGAATGGCAGGTAAATTCGCCTCTCTGGTCAACACACCTTTCTGTTTTACACTTTAATTGAAAATATCTCTTTGAAATTTGATTTAACTCATATCATTTTATATTAGGGTTTATTGAAGTCAGTATAGTCTGTAAAGCTTGAAGTTTGTTATATATATTGTGGTTCATAGTGGTAACCCACACATGGCGAGGGAACATGGCAGGTGCACGGCTGCATCGAATGTAGTAAATTTTGAGTGCAAATGTTTCATTTATTTAATAGGTATGTTTTGTTTACAGTTGTGACTGGAATAACAGCATTTTATATCTGCAATGGTGTTTCTCCTGTATTCTCAGGAATACTGTATCATTTGCTTGTTGTAACGTGTTTTGTGTTTGATGGGAAAAATACGAGCTCATTTATATGTGCAAAGAAGTGATAATTTACTGCTCTATTTTGAGTTGAGAGTTTGCTTTCGAGGTGAATGGCACTTGTGACCGGAATAACAGCATTTTATATCTGTAATGGTGTTTCGTCTGAATTCTCAGTGAACTCACTGCATAAAGCCTTTCTAGCATATGGCGGCAATGCATTAGATGGTTTGGCAAAG
The DNA here is from genome assembly GCA_037576675.1 of Pangasius sanitwongsei. NCBI lineage: Eukaryota > Metazoa > Chordata > Actinopteri > Siluriformes > Pangasiidae > Pangasius > Pangasius sanitwongsei. The sequence continues at coordinate 27,230,717 of CM075006.1, forward strand.
GAATGCATCACATAGCCGAGTATTCAGCCGTTTAGGATACGACATGCAGCTGGTACTAGACCCTGGTACGGGTTTGTTGATGACTCACATCATGCAAAGTTTGTGGGAATTCTATGTAATGAGAGTGACTTCACTGGGGTTTGTATTTCTTGTATTAAGAAATGCTTCACTCTGTCCTTCTCCTTAAAGGTTCATTCAGTAAGATTCGTGAAAGATACTGTATGTCTCTAATGGTTAATCGTGTACACAAAACTCCACCCCCTAAACCTATGGCGTTTCAACTAGAGTTAATCTGCTAAATAGAGTTATCATTAGCAAGGACTGGCATGACATGACTCTCAAGTGCACTCGGAAAATTCAACTGCTTGAAAGCCAAGTTACAACTCATAATATAGAAACATGCAAAATTCTTCTCATAATGATTAAAGAGGATGTGCAGGGGCATTGGGGTCATGTCTATAAAATGTCTGTCAAGAGGTATAATCCAAGTACAAACAAACATTTTAAACAAATGTTTATTTTCAGCTATGTAATACAGCTATGTAAAAATTGTTCTGAGGTAATGGCTTAAACTATTTCTTATCAATTCTACATAATTTTTGGTACTAGTAAGAAATTAAAAATATTGACTATTGCACATTTAAACATAAACCATCTGTACTTTGTATATAAGGTGCTGTATATAAGCTGTATGCAAATGTTTTTTTCTTTATAACTGAGTTGTTAAAGGCAGGCCATGTTACAAAAGTTTAGGTAAGACTTGATAAAGACAATCTCAAAGGCAGCAGATTTTACAAAACTGATCTCTTTCAACAAACTGTCACAAATATCTATAACATAACCAGCTGACTGTTAACTTTCGAATGACCTTCTGCTTTGTTTTTTTTCCCCCATTTATCGTCCAAACAAAATGTCCACATAAACATGTCGTAACTAAATACTTGTGCTTTATTGGTGACTTCCATGGGGCTGAAATCTCAAAGGGAGGATGAAGAGTTTACAGCGGATTGTGACAAACTAAGGGGCAATAAAATCGAGACAGGGGTCGGCTCTCGGGGGCAGAGACACTGACCCGACGTTCAGCTACAACACACTCTGGAAGAGTTTGGAAGAGAACATGCTGAAACACTCCATATCGTCTCCACAAGAGCAGGATCTGACACAGGGAACACTAATCAGGGACACTAATCAGATAAATATTTATAATCAATCAAGATCATCAAGACAGTTTGTGCAATGTGAATGAAGATGTGTTGATGTATAATCAGACTACTTGCCACTGAGTGATTGGGAATATCCTTCAGCTTAGGGAAAGGAATTACAGAAATTGTGCTAGTTACTGGAAGGTTTCAAGTTTCAGGACTGCCAGAGTCACTCTTGGACCCTAAATCAAGACCATGAACCTCCATCAGCTCCATGTTTGGGCTGGATTCTGCATAACCTGTAAGGTCCACTTGATAAAATTGTCTTCTTCATTATCAACACAGAACTTCTTCAATGTGTCCAGTGTAAAAAGAAATACCATAAAAGACCATAAGTACCACTAAAGGTATTCTTAGAAAATCTAACCCTAGATTTTGGTAGAACAAAGTTATATCTAGCTGTTTTGAAACCTAAAATCCAAACATGTACAGCCCCTGGCTGTAGTTTTCCCTCCAAAGCCACATCTGCAAAACCTGCACACAAGGGAAGAGGGAGAGTACAACAGAGAAAGTTTCCTAAATTGATATGCAACATGAATAAACAGGCATGTAGACAAGTCTTCTTATTTCTGATTCCTCAGGGCCATGACAATGAGCAGGCCAAGATCTGTGTGGACATGTAAGGGTTTATTTACAGTGTAAATTAAATGGTAGAACAAAATAACAATGAAAAACTAGACTAAACAACTAAACATGAAAGTGAAAATAAATGATGGAGGAGCAAAATACAATAGTGAACTAACACAAATCAGCTACACATGAAAGCATCGCCTGAAGGATAAAACTAAAGGCTAAAAGGAAAAGCTAAAAACAAGAAAACATTTTTTACAAACATCTGTTACAAGTCACCTGTTCAACTTAAAGTTGCATCATCCGAATTTCCTGAAGATCATGGGAAGAAGAAAAGTAATTTCTCTCAAATTTTTTTCTTCATTGTAATATTGACTAGTGAGATAACTTTGAAATCACAACCCTGTTATAGATATAAAGTAAATTATAGATTTAAAGTAAATTATTAATTTAAAAAAATAAACTTTATATAAGTCAATATAACATCATTGATGCACTCACATATGCTCGTTAAATGCATTTTGCTTATTTGCTAATTCTAACCCTGTTGTTATTTAAGAGTTTTGCCAACAAAGAAACCATTATAAAACCTTGCTTTCTTAGCTTCAATTTTGAAAATTATTTAAAAAATTTAATTTTTAAGAGTTGTAAATGGCTTTCCAATTCACAGAGAAAGAGCAAGAGGTAATACAGGCAGAAATGTAAAGGTATGCGCATGAGATCAACAGGACAAAGACAAGGCAATATCAGAAAGCTATAGCACAATAGTCCAAATGTAAGCACATAGGGAAGTGCCAGGCTTTGCAACTAGAGTCTGGAAAGTTCCTTTCTATACAGTCCTTAATTGGCATGCCAATGGAAAGCCGCTGCCAGTTCCCAGGGGAGTCAGAGCTTTGGGTGCGTATGCAGGGTCGATGAAACAAATCTTCTTGCAGATTGTTTCTGAGACTCAGAACTTGTTATCAGGTGGGCCAGTGTATATGCATTATCCAGGCAGGTGAACCTCTCTACATGGCAAAGTGGGAGCTCCCTCCACTATGACGAATGGAGGTGGTGTTCAGCATCTCCCAGGGGACCAGGAACTACAGGTTTACAGGCTTGAGCTTCTTCAGTGGGAGGCGCAGGTTGTTAACCATGCTCTTATGGCCTCGATTCAGGGGCCACCCTGCTCTTTTTGTATAGGGATGGGTCACACAAGATTCACATCTACTTAGGCCCAGACCTTCCCACACATCTACCCTGGTACCTTTGCAGATGAGGGTGGTGACCAAGGACACACTGGAAGGCCATTAGTCCAGTGGACTATGGAGTTATGGATGTATTTGACCCAGAGGTGTAACTTACACAAGTCTCCCTGATGGTCCCTGCTGATTTTATTAACAGCTGCAAGCTGCCAGTGAGAGAATATTTCATAGTGCTCAGACATTCACACTTCACACTTCCATTTGCAGTGACACAATGTTTCACGGCTTAACCCTTTACAAGTCTTAACCCTTATCCTTTCTGCAGTTTTATAGACTTTAAATGATGTTGGCCATGATCCGGGATTCTCTGGCTCAAGAGTGGAGGAGTGACAGAGTAACAGAAGGAGAAAAATGAGAACATTCCCCTCTCTCTCTCCCTCTCTGACCTCAGATTATGGGCACGTTTGGGAAACGACTGCAATGTTTACTAAGGGATAGCCAGAGAGATGGAGAGAAAAATGCAAGGTTAAGCACTTTTTAATGAGAACTGCCCTCCTAACAAGCGAGGTGAACCCGTAGCAGCCTAATGTGTATACAGACACAGAGAAGAAATTGTGTTAGAGGTCTTGCTTATATCAACAGTATGTTTGTATGTCAGAATTCTTCCCACTTCCCATTCTACGTATACTATGTTCTTTGGACCGTTTAGTTCGGATTTGAGTCAATGACAAAGACGGCATGCTGTAATGAGGAACTGCGTAACATAGCCTGAAGTAGTCAAAAGAAGGGATATGAGAATGTTGTTTCAGACTGATTATCATAATTAAGAGACTGGGATTAAATCCATGTGTGGCCTTAGTTCCTTACATAACTGATTAATAATTGCCCACAGCAATTGTCTTTCCCAAAACAAACCAGCAAGCAATTTAAGGTAAATGGTCAATTGCACTTTACTATACTATAATAGGGTAATAATCTTGATTGCAGAGTCCAAAAGTGTAAGATCCCATTAGAACAAGATCATTCATTCATTCATTTTCAGCAAGCATATTATCCTGGTCAGGGTCATGGTGGATCCGGAGCCTGTCCCAGAAACACTGAGTGCGAAGCAGGAATACACCTTGGATGGGTTGCCAGTCCATAACAGGACACTGTTCACACCTAGCATAGCCAATCCACCTACTAGAATATTTTTGGGAGGTGGGAGGAAACTGGAGAACCTTTAGGAAGGCCACGCAGACACAGGAACAACATGCAAACCCTGAACTGACAGTAACCAGAGCTCAGGATCAAACAAGGGAACCCGGAAACCTGTGAGGCAGCAGCACTACCTGCTGCCTCTAGAAAAAGATAATATTTACTAATATACATCAGTAAAGCTGGTTCTTTTTAACTTAACAGTCAGCATTACAGTGACAGTAAAATAGATTTCAGTGTTTTCTTTGGATCTGAGTCTAAAATCAGTAAGAATATCCTTGCTCCTAGCCCAATCCTGTCTGGATGAAATGTGTATTATCAGCAGCAGCTGTGCAAAACAGTCCCCCTGGGACACCTATTGATAACCAACTCAACGACAATATGAAGGACTGCCACCCAACAAGTCATGGAAGCCCTGGGGAAAATAGTACATGGATGCTTGGCACCCATGACAGCCTTTTCTATGCCATTTGGGGTTTTGGTTACTGTCTTCACAAGCTTGGTCACTCATGCATACGCACAAAATTGTGGAGAAATGTCAACTGAAAATCTGCATCCACTTATTTCCAAGGTGACTAGTCCTGGACTTAAGAAGTAGAGCATGAATTTTTTTTGTCCCTAGTTTTATCTTTTGAACTCCCCTTTCCTTCCCACAGTCTCAGTCTGGTTCCATTTACAGTGAAATGTTCCATGTGAATGGCCATTTAAAGTGACATAGAGTACAAGCCATTTATGCACGTGACACAGAGCACCCCAGGCACGGTACATTAGCTATACCATGGTGAATGCATGCAGATAGACATCGAGAATTCCTACTGAGAAAGCGCATATCAGATAGGACTACTTTGCTATTATGGCCTCTGATAAATGTTATCTGAGTTTCGTCATTTAGATTGAGAAAAGATATGGTCTAATTGAGTGCAATTGGCATTTCCTAAAAGTAAGTTGTGTGTGTAGTGTTGAGGTTTGCAAGGTTCCACAAGGCCTACCACTAGTCCCTTTTATATTATTGAGTAGATCTGTCATCTACTCAAAACTGTTTTTCAGTCTAATGAGCTATGAAAGTCAGGCTTTACCAATCTTTATCCTTGTCGGCGAATCCAAAAACATTCTCATAAAAATATATTAAACAGGAACATGGTTAGATTTAATAAGAATAATATATTTTTATGTTGTCAGTTTCATAACAAGTTGGTTCTGTTTGAGAGCATTTCTCAGAATGAACTTTATCAATCCTCACAGGACTACCACTGGACTTTTGTGTTGTGGTCAAATGAGATCAAAATCCAAATCAAACCTTGTGGCTTAGCACAGCACCGGCATGTTTGGCAAAAATAAGGAACTGCATACAAGGAGAAGCACTTATACCAACCATAAAATATGGTGATGAATCACTGATGCATTTGGGGTTGTTTTGCGGCTCGTGGTCCGGGGGCTCTTGTGAAGATTGATGGCATTATTTTAGCGCAAAAAAAAGGGCTGCATCTGCCAGGAGGTTAATAATCTCCATAAAATGATGTTTCAACAAGATAATGACTCCAAATATGCAGCCAAATCAACACAGCAAGGGAGGTAGGAACATAAAATCAGTGTTTTTCAATAACCATCTCAGTCTCTGGATCTGAACTGGACAAACCTACGAAGAGTGGACCAACATCCACTACAGTACAGGAAGTAGTGGAATCTTCTGTTTAGCGGAATCTTCACAAAGCTAACTGTTAAACCAGTATTTTACAGGAAAAAAAAAGAATTTCATAAAGGTGAATTAATAAACATGATTAATAAGCAATTCATTAATTCAGATGTTGATTGTATAGGCTCAGAAAACTAGCAAATAAGTGGCACTAGATACTGAATGCAAATTATAATATTTAGCAGTATTTTGGATATAACACCATGCCCATGGTGAAGCACGGTGGTGGTATCATCATGTTGAGAGTTACCCTAATGCCATAACTAATCTTTTCTAGAACTCTGTCCTGGAGTTGTTTTGATAGCTGATTGGCCTTCATGATGCTGTTTGTTGAGGCATGTTCTGTACCAGACTCTGTGGTCTTCCAGGATCAGGTGTGTTTATACTGATATTCTAATTATGTCCCTTTCAGTTCCAGGTTGTAACAAAACAAAATCTGGGTGAAAACTTATGCAAGGTACAGTATATGCACTCTTAGAAAAAAAGGGCCATTCAAGGATTATAAGGGTTTATTAGATAATTAATGCTTCTTACCTTCCAAAAAGGTCCTACTTAGAACTGTATCCGTTGTATTCAAATGTATATATTTGGAATTAAGTCCTAAACGATAATGTTTGCATGATATTATTCACATATTAAATCAAAACACAGAAATACCAGATCAACTTTAAAGGAGCAACAAATGAAAATGAAGGCCAATTTGTTAGTAGCATAATTCATTGAATCATTTGGGGAAACTTTCAGTCCATGTCAACTTTTTTTTTTTTTTTGGCTGCATAGCGTTTTTCAAAAGCAAGAACATATGCTGAAAATATGTTAAGGCCAGGGTTTTTTCCTCAGTTCCAATAATGCAAAGTATGGACTTGAATTCCTGGGAAGAATACTCTCGACAAATTTCATTCTACATAAGAATTCATTTAAAAAAAAAAAGGACCTCACAAGGACTCACAAGAATTCGTAGGGTGCTGCATAGTTTCCCTTAGTGTTAACCAGACAGGAAGCTAAGTTTCATCATAGGTTCAAATCATCAAGGATGAGAGAAAAAAAAAAACTTGTGCGTATTTTAACTGTGCTCTGCGGAGTAGAGAACAACTTGTAGTAGGATTTGTGGCCACACTTGATCATTGCGCTTGATCATTATTAGGTCACATGACCATAACATGTACTGTAACTTGTGCTAGGAAGGCAATAACTAGCAATGCTTCTCTGACATGCTGAATTTAAACACTGTCTATATTTTATTGTTATGTGTTTTAAACTTCGTTTTATCAACATGGTAATAATTACATTATCCAACCTCCGAATGTGAAATTAATCCAGTCCAACAAGGCTTAATAGTCAACCTAGGAATAACTATCTATAACCATTAGTACCTTTTCAAACAAGGTTCACACATTTGTCTTACTATCCTTGTGAGGACCTTCCACTGACATAATTATTAATGCAGCTAATTAGTATTATGCTTACAACTAAACCTAGCCTTAACGTCAGTAACTAAAAGGAGATATCTTAGCTTGTTTGTTTCTTTGGGTTTTTTTTTTTTTCAGTAAAAGCTACACTATGTACAAACATAAAAGCACTTTTCCCTGTGAGAAGGAGCCAAATAAGGACCCCACAAGGTCTAAAATATCAGCTATTCCTATCCTTGTGGACACACACACACACACACACTCACACTCACACTCTCACAGACATTCTGTTCTGGCCCTTTTCCATTTCCCATTGTGTTCGTGCACCTGGTGGGACGTTGGATTTGTGTGTTGGAGAAGGCAGCATGAGAGCACTGTGAACACAAGCAAGCATATGACAGCTCAGTGGGGTAGAGCTGGGGTTGATGTATGTATACGTATATGTGTGTGTGCCAACCTGGTTTTATTTCTGTCCTAATCGTATCATCCTTAGGGTGCATTTGATTGACGTATGCTCCTTCCTCAGTTCAACCGGTTTCCTGGAAAACGTGGCCTGTAGACGGGTATGCAGATGTGTGCGTGCAAGCCGTTGTACATTTCTGCTCTTTCTGTCTCTCAAGCCAGATCACATGAAACCAACGCTTTATTCGCTCCTGACCACTATATGTATTTGTTTGAAGTGTTGCCTGTGTGTGTGTGTGTTCACACACTTTCAAGCTCTCCTTTGAGCTCAATCCCAACCAGTACATATTTTTTCCACCTGTGTGTATACACTGTGTATACACTGTGTGTATGCGTGTGTGTGTGTGTGCACATTTAAGCTCTGTTTTAAGCCTACACACCTATAAAATCAACGCTGCCTTTGCTTTCTACCTTATGTCATTTGCTTGCTTTATTAATTTCCCAGAACATGCACGCTGGATGTTACCACACAGGATGGAGGATAAACAAGAAAACCAGTTCAAAGGCATTTCGCCATGTACTTAATCCCATGTATATGAAACATAAACCATTTCTTTTTCACGGAGCATGAAGTGTATGGCACACACACACCATCGTGTTGTGGGGCCTGTGCATTGCTGCCCTTTCCCATCATTACACACTGCAATGAAAATACCTTGAATGTAGGCCAATGTGTATATTAAATATTTCTCATTATGAGACACTTTTTTTTGTAACTTTGTTATATTGGCAGATCATTTTTTTTGTTTATTTCAAGCATTTATTTCTAGAACTAAGCAAAATTATCTGCAGATGCAAACAGAATGAGACAATTTCAGTTTAGAAATTCTAAAAGAAATGTTTAGAAATTGGTTAAATATTCTTTAGAAGATCATGACAAGATCAATTAGACCATATCTATAACATAACATCTTTTTTTTTTCTTCAGTGAAGAGCAGAGAAGCAGCTAGTTTGGTGCCAAGAAGTAGAAAGAGATCAATTCGGTCCTTGTAGTAGATGTGTAGAAAAACTAACCACATTGCCAGATTTCCATTATGATAAGAGCTGATAGGAGATTAGCTGTGTTATGTTTGGTTTTTCTTTACAGTAGCAGTTGAAATATAACTAGCTTTTTGTATATTTTTTCCAAAAGATGGAAAACTGTTAGAGATGTAGACAGAGATCTTTTTGCTAATTAGATTTAAAAGCTAATGCAGTACCGCCAGCCTCACTGCTAGTATTATGTTACAGGAACAGCTAGCATAAACATGCCAGCTGTTGGATTAGCACTGTTTATTAGCATGTCGGGTTTTTCATTATAATTTCATTATAATATGATCTAGCATATAACAACTTTATATATTATAACGTTAACTGTATTCTGGCTTTCAAAATCTGGAGAATTATTCTTTATCCGCTTCTGTTTGATGTCAACCAGATGTACAGGGAGATGTTTTTGCGAACCGGATTTAATGGCAAATACAAACGCAGCAACACTTAGCACCCCACTGGTTTTCTGTTACAGTAACAGCTAGCATAAAACTTCCATCTTGAACGTTAACAGTTTTATGTTGTTGTTTTTTTTAAGTTACAATAGCAGCAAGAGTAAGAACGCTTCAGGTGAAATGGCTCCTGATAGATTATTTTTACTCACTTCGCTCGTCCTGCTTGATGACAACCAGACAAAGTGAGAGCTGTTTTTCACTAATCCTGCCGGCTTTAAATGAACATCTGTTTTTTTCAACACTTTTAGCTCTCCCTGAGGCTCAGATCTATTAAAGCAAGTTTGAGCGGAAGAATTCATACTACTTTACGATCACGATAATGTAACGCTAATCATTTATCGCTTTTCTTGAGAACTTAGTGACAGTGAATGAAATGTCAGAAGGATCATTCATGTAGTCATGTAGTCGTTTTGTGCACATGGAAACCCTTTTCACAGAAATTTCTTCCAGAAAGATATGTTTATTTTCAAGATTTAGTTGAAGTAAACGATGTAAAACCAATAGGAAAGAAAAGAACATTCCAAATTTGACTGCATTAAATACAATATTGTCAAAGCAATTACAAGATTACAATGTACATAAGATAAAATGGATAATTCTAGTATAATTTGGGACTATAATATGCAATCTATAACTGTCTCTAACACTAATATGCGCTATGATAACTAAGATTAAAAAAGTCAACACCATATGAATAAAACGTACCATCCACTTCCTGATCTTAACCCCATCCCATGACACCAGTTATCTTAACTACAATGCACAAGCCTCCTCTGTCCCGCCAATTTCACCAGGGATGTTAAAGAAATGACATAAAAGTCATCACACACAGTAGCAGTAAACAGGGCAATGCAAAGAACCCCAAAAGCACACACAGTAGTCAGGCAAGAGTCTAAAGTGAACATCAACACAGAATATAACTTGATCTTGCGCTTTATCCAAGGCCAGGACTTTATAATGTGAGTGAGAATTTGCGTTGCTTAACTAATAAGACACGGATGCACTATTTAGCTAGTATGTGGTCTAGAAGTCTGCATCAAGACTGTTTGTTTAATTACATTCCTGCCCACTCCTGAAGAAATGCTGACCTATCCTGTCTGTTCCCACAAACACTTTGGACCAATCCCACCTCCTCCCACAGAAAGTCCAACCAATCCCTCCCACTCCCACAGAAAGTTCTCCCACAGAAAGTTTGACCAATCCCAACCACTCCCACAGAAAGTTTAACCAATCCCAATCACTCCTACAGAAAGTTTGACCAATCCCAATCACTCCTACAGGGAGTTTGACCAATCCCAATCACTCCTACAGGAAGTTTGACCAATCCCAACCACTCCCACAGAAAGTTTGACCAATCCCAACCACTCCCACAGGAAGTTTGACCAATCCCAACCACTCCCACAGGAAGTTTGACCAATCCCAATCACTCCTACAGGAAGTTTGACCAATCCCAATCACTCCTACAGAAGGTTTGACCAATCCCAACCACTCCCACAGAAGGTTTGACCAATCCCAACCACTCCCACAGAAAGTTCTCCTGCAGGAAGTTTGACAAATCCCAACCACTCCCACAGAAAGTTCTCCTGCAGGAAGTTTGACAAATCCCAACCAATCCCACAGAAAGTTCAGCCAATCCCACCTGCTCCCACAGAAAGTTCTCCTGCAGGAAGTTTGACAAATCCCAACCACTCCCACAGAAAGTTTGACCAATCCGCCTGCTCCTGCAGTTATTATTGTTTGCACCTGTCCATGATATTTTCTGACAGACTGAGTTCGTCTTGTTTCACGAAATATCTGACCACCAGAGTAGAACAGAAAAACCATCTACATGTTTGACTTTTTGTTGGATTCCTCAGGATCCCAGTCCTGACGCACACCTCTAGACTCATGCAGGCAAGATCTGGCAGTAAGATATGAAGTTTGCGGGGCAAAGAACCACCATATAAAGCATGTTAGTCATGGTGCAGGTGCAGTTTTATCAATCTTCATCTGTCTGATTCAACTGTCTGGTGCCCACTGTAGCCTCAGATTCCTGCTCTTGGCTGCCAGGAGTGGAACCAGATGTGGTCTTCTGCTGTTGTAGCCCATCCACCTCAAGGTTTGACATATTGTGCATTCTGAGATGCTTTTCTGCTCACCACGGTCTGAAAGAGTGGTTACTTGATTTACTATCACCTTTCTGTCAGCTTGAACTCTGATTCTCCTCTGATCTTTCAAATCAGCAAGGCATTTCCATCTGCAGAACTACCATTCACAGGACATTTTTAACCACTCTGTGTAAACTCTAGCGACTGTAATGCTTGAAAATCCCAGGAGATCAGCAGTTTCTGAAATACTCAAACCAGCCCATCTGGCAACAACAACCGTGTCATGGTGAAAGTCAGTAAGGTCCCATTTTTTATCCTGTCCTGATGTTTGATGTGTACATTAACTGAAGCTTTTGACCTGTATCTGCATTTATGCATTGTGCTTCTGCCACATGATTGGAATACATATTGTTAGGTTCAAACAGAGATGAATTATGTAATAGTTAGAGTTCTTAAAGAAATTTGATTATTTCTTTGTATTTTAATACTAGCTTTCTTTTGTCTTGAAACTATTCATAGTTGAGGAGAACCCTGACTTGGTCAAGATCTTACCATTTTTTCTCTGAGCAGTCAGCATCTTTTTTTTGTGGTCTGTTCCTGCATCATAACTGAATACATTGGCAATCCTTATCCCTTTAGGGCCTTTTAGCAATCTAATTTGGATTGTATTTTAGCTTTTGAATTGTGTGTTTTTGGTTTTCTGACCCCTGGCTTGAGTTTGAAGTTGTGAGCCGACAATGCTATAAACCCTGTCAGCATTTGGCAATCCACATGCTCCTTGTGAGATGAACGGCTCACAAGTGGAATAGCTGAGGTGAAAACAAGGGTATTGGAGGGAAAAGGCGTAAGGAGTGTTTCCACTTTGACATAGGGACAGCGAAGACGTGTAGAGTGTTACTGTTTTTTCTTTTTTTGTATGCTTACATGGATGAGCTTACCACAGACACACAATCAACAATCGCGTTGATTGCCTTGCCCTCTCTCCCTGTATTCAAACCAGATCTGCTAACGTATACAAAAACCACATAGTGAATGCTCGCTACATGAACACACGTCAGCCAAGGAAAGCTGCGAGAAAGAGTCAAGGCTGAGATGAGCAAGTGGTACGGAAATAGTATGTACCATCTATTGGAAAGGGATGAAATCTGACTCATTCAGAGTCAAGTGTGTAATAGGACATGCAGGTTTATGTGACCAAACACTCTGTTTGCTTCAGTATGGTCAACGACATGATTACAGTTAATAAAAATGACAGAAGGTCAGACAAAAGTGAGTTCAACAGCAGTTAGGAGTAAATTGCTGTCGCTGCACAAACAGTGCTGTGTGTGCTAAGACCACACATAATGTGGAAGATGCTTAAGGCGAAGTCGAGTGGTGCAGTGTGTGTGTGTGTGTGTGTGTTGCATCAGATGAACTCAGCAAGAAGACAAGCTGCTTCTCTGTGTCCACATACAGCACACAGGTCTGCTACACAAACAGCTGACACGTGAGGAAACACTTCACTGTAGTACTGCAACTTCTAGACACACACACACACACACACACACACACATTTATCTTACTATAATTATGAGGACCTTCAGCTGACATACTTATTAACGTAGCTAAATAATGCTAATCCTAACTCTAAATCTAACCCTAAACCTTAACCTCAGTAACCAAAAGGACATATTTAGACTCTTTTTATTTATTTATTTTTAATTAATTTAATTAAAGTTTTCCTCATGGGGACCAGCCAGATATTCCCACGGTCCTTGTCCCTGCCAAGACATAAAGACGTATCCTTGTCCCCACACGCATATAATACACGTATCCAGACAATATACTGAAACACGTGCCATATCTTCATCAAACCTTTTAGCATATTGGATTTTTAATTGCCTGTTTTTCATCTCATTTTAAGCATTCCCATTTTTACTTTTTTTTTTTCTTCTTCTCAAGATTGCTTCCACGCCCTGACACCCATCTCTTAATAACCGCCTATCTTTGCCCTCAGCCATTGGGACAAAACATTAAAACATATTTAACTGGATTTCCCTCTCATTATAATCTGTTTACACACTAAAACATCTACTACAAAGCTTTTCTCTACACTAAGTCAAAATGTCTATTAACAATATAATAATACAATGCATGGAGGCTGAGACTGACCTGTGTGTCCAAGGAATAAGACATAAAAGTTGATTATTTTCCAATAACTGCATGTCCTCATGTTTTATTGCTCTTATACCACAGTAACTTGCCAATTATTACAATTTGTTATTTATGTCATGCTCTGTAATGGTTTGTAATTACATTTAATGTTACGTTATACTGTATACAGTGATTAACAGTCGTTCCATCACCAGTCTCTTTTTTTTCCACTCTTGAAGTTAATAAGATAAACCGCAACTTTTCACGTTTCCGAGAAACCAGAAAGTGTAAACTCCTCTGTCCTGAAAACTTTCCTGTGCTGGGAAACTTTACAAAGCACTGTGGCTGTTATAAAAACTGTTACGTAGTATAAACGTTACAAAAACTTCACCACATCAACAAGGACGTTTTTTTTCTTTGTTAAATAAAAACGCATTTTTAAATGCGCTTATCATTAATCTTAGATTTCGTGCAGCATCAGCTATACGAGTCCCTCTGTATAACGGCTCAACATTAAAGCGTATTGTTCGTGTTACAGTCGGAACTACTGTACGAGCCTCACTATTATATAAAATCAAGCTAGACCTTCTGACCAATCAGATTTCAGAATTCAGCAGCACTGTGGTTTTATATACTGTATTAACCAGAGACGCTTTGAGCCGAGGTATTTGATTATTTTTTTTTTTTATTATTTGCTGGAATAAACGTTTGACTGAAAATTCACTGACCCGGCCTTTACATCTAAATCAACAATCTGACATACGACATATGGATAGGTATCTGTTGTTTTTTTTTGAACCAAAACAATACTATGACATTTCAGTGTATTTCAATTACACATGATCTACATTTACTGATTTGCTCACAGATTATAATATTAGCATTAACTAAAGGACACACCTACTCAAGCCGCATTTGTGATAGATTGATTTCAAACCGCATAGGAGCCTCAATGATAACAGGATTTTTTTTTTCCTCTGGCGTGTTTGGGCAGCTGGAGAGTATGAGCCTGAGAAAGAAAGAAAGAAAGCAAGGATTCACTTAAAAGACCTAATGAAAGGGTTCCACGTGAGGATTTCAGCTCCGCCGTCCTCAGGTTACAGGAGATTTGAGTGGACCATGTACACTGGCCATGGAGAGCTCTTCATGTTGACTAAGGATTCATATCAATTGTAAACATTTATTTTGGAGAGGAGCTGATGCTTGGTTAGTGCTTTTGTGAAAGTCTGATGCTCTTGGTCTTGGGTACAAGATTAAGGATTAGAACTAGGATGTTAGGCAAACAGACACAAAGGACGTATTTCACTACAATGTATTTCACTACAAGTATTTCACTACAATGACATGGAAATGTTTTTTTTTTGTATATAATTTTGACTAGGCTAAATTCCTTCAAAGATCATGTTGGGTAAAGAGCCAGTTTAACAGTGAAAAAACAACCAGTCTGCCTAAAGATGTCTAAATCCTTGTTAGTGAATGTCAGACAGTGAATGTCAGGCTTTGATCAAGTTGTTGGATAGCTACTGTATATGTTATAGTGAGATGGCCATGAGCCTAATCAAATCAGATTATAACCAGATGCCAACTCTCAAAATGTACACAACGTTTTTGCATTTTTTTCACTTTTGGGGGTAAGAAGGCTTTAAAATGCTAGAACTTTACTTCTGATTGCGATGCAAAAGAGAAACATATTTCAGTTCGGGAAAATCTGTAGTCAGATGAATGGTGTCTAGTGAACGGGCCACCATTAAAGCCGTGCCATTAGAAATTTAGATTTAAATACAAAACTCTGTGTTTGATTGCTTTTGCCTGCCAGTGAATTTGCCGGCATTTTGAAAGTGAATCTGAAAATGAATTAATAGAGAAACTGAATGCTTTTTAGATGGATTATGCAGGTTTACACTGTATGGTAGTCGGGCCGACTGTCGCTGTTTGCTGTCGCAGGCAAAATCGTACATTTTAAAAGATCCTCTTTGATTGCGAGTTGAGATAGATGGTCTTAGATGTGTAATATGTAATGTGCCATGTGCACTGGTGACCGATTTAGTGCCGATTATCTGCGACCAATGACAGTCGACGCTAAAGTTCTGGCTGAAATAAAAAAAATTTGCTTAAAATTTTGCTCAGAGTGTGAGCGTTGCTATGACACTCCTCTAAAATCCACCAATAGGAGGACGGCATATGATTACACAAAACCCAGTAGTTACAGTTATACAAGGACGTGACATGGAAAGAAACAGAGCTATCGTCATCGTTTACCCTGACACGTAGAACACGTGTTAGCGCACACATCTGTTACAGAATTCTTATAAGGATCATCTCATACATCTCATGTGACAAGTAATAATTGTAAAAGATCGCTGGGATCGCATAGTATAAAAACAGCTTAAGGCATGTAATGCGTTTTAAATGTCAGACATTCAATTCCGCAGAACTTCAGATGTTTCGGATCAAACCATAGAATACAAATTCAGTTCAAAATTCGATGGAATAAATTTCATAAAATTCTCATTTTTGCATTTCAGTTCAAATTCCTAATTGACGTCATTCCCAACTCCATAGCTGGCACACGTTTAATATCCACAGCTATAGAGTTGTTTGAGTTCATTACTATAGTGAAGAAGAAAATCGCTGGTTGGAAAAAAAAAGGAAAAAAAAAACTGGTGGGAACTTGTGCCTCCATAAAAACAGAACAGATAAATGTTTTTTTTTTTCCTGAAAGAAAATATTAATAAAGGACATTCAAGAGGCTCCATCATTCTCTTGTTATTGCATCATTTGACGCTAGGCTCCATCAAACCCTTGTGGCTTTATCTGATATCTGTACAGACATCCAGATGATTCAATTGTCTAGCAGTCGTGAATCGGAGTGAGTGGACCAGTAATACACTTAAAGCATAGAGAACAAAACAGATCAGCATGAGCGGAGAGATAGGAGGAATGAAAGGAAAGGAGAGTTATGTCAGAGACGGTTTGCTGGGGATGAAGATCCTCCCTTTGGATTGTTTTCATTTAAAAATAGATGATGACAGCCAGCATATGCCAGCTACATACTCGCTCTCTCTCTTCTGAGACACATGACACACACACACACACACACAGTACTTTTCCCAACCATCCTTTCAGTCAACTCATACTTGCTTGTCAAAGCAGTATAACTGGGGCAGGGGTAGTTTCATTGTTGAGGTTCCTAGCAACAACTCTACCAAGACTCTTTATCCTGAAATGCTCAGTTCTACTTAAGAGACTTAAAGAAATATAAAAACCAACTAGAATTTTGACACATACCTGAGAACCTGTTTACTCAAAACTCCTCTATAATGGATGTCTAGGGGCAGCTGTTAAATTCCATCACTATATGTTTTACAATACTTCACTATATAACATAAATCCAACTCAATAATGATATGAGGAGGAGACAAAGCGGTTCTTATGAATTTTTATCCATTCGTTTAATTTAGAAAAAAACACTCGATACTGAAGAACTCAATGAAACATTGACTGCTGAGGCATCAATAAACATCTACACAAAACGTATTACACAATGAAACTGTGATATGATGTTTATTGATGCCCCAGCAACTGCTCTTAGACTTCCATTATAAGTGAACTAAAAGTTTATGCGCCATCCTGCATGAGTAGCTACTTTGCTAAGCAATCAGTCATAAGGAAAATTTTCTGCTAACTCGGACAAACCTAGAATTTGGTTTGCTGGTTAGCTACAGTTTAATAACACATTTGGAATGAATGCAAAGACACATTAACATTGAAAACAAACCTTAACTACCTAGCTAATTTAACAAACTAATGTACAAAATGTAACTCATTAGCTAATGCAATAGATTTATAAAATTACCTAGCTAGCTACTTTAACACACAAAACCCAACTACCTATCCCATTTAACAAACAAATACTCAAAACTTAAATAGCTAGCTAATTTAACAATCTAATGTATAAAACCTAGCTGACTAGCTAGTTTAACCAGCTGAATTACACAAGTTAACTAGGTAATTTACCAAACTTATAGTTAACCTAACTCAACATACTTGGAATTTGAGATTTGTAACAAGTACTTTGAAGGTCAGAATGAAAATGTTAAAGGAAACAAGTCATGTTTTCAATTATAGTTTATCGGTTATAACATTTGATGTTTTTTTCTCTTGGAAATTTACTTAAGTCAAAGTACAATTCTTTCAGAATAGTATTTAAGTGCATTAACAAGATACCCAGGGTTCAATTATATACTATTGTACCATCAATTGGACATCTTTGCACCTTTAGTATGCATCTTTGTAGCTTTAGAAATAATTTAAGGTATATAACTGGACCTTAAAGTCCACTGAGATGACACCACATGTACCCTTGACAGTACCACCCCTGTGACAAGGAACAATACATATTGTTACCTTTATTTCTGAGATTTTAGTGAACTAAGATGTTTGGGAATGTTGAAATCTAGATTATTTAATGTATAGCTACAGTGCCCCTGGTGGCTGTGAATATGAATTACACACACAAACAAACCCCCAACTGCTTTGTCTCGCTGCAACCCACAGCGCTCCAGTCCACAAAACCATAAGTTAAATTGTTTTGTGAAACGGCAGGTCGTTACTGGAGCTGGGTTTTAACGTCCCAGCTTCGCCACTGCCATTTTTCATCTGGATGTCTGCAGCAGGCATCTGGAATTATGGGATATCTGATCCTCTGCCCCCCTGATGCCTTTTTCTGATCACTCCATGGTGTAGAATTACAACAACAACAAAAAAAAAAAACAGTAACATATCCGGATCATTTAGTCCAGCTGATTCGAGGTCTGCTCAAAATGAAAAGACTGGAGAAGATTGTGATTTAATTTAGCGCTCCGTTTTAGATGCTGTGGCTAATAATACACACGCATAATCCTTGTCAAAGCAGGCTCGAGCCGCAGTTTGGCGTGGGTGAGCTTGTATTTAGAAGTGAGCCAGCTGAGCTGAAACCTGTAATGATTATGCAGAACGAGTGCATTCGTGTTCAGTGTTGTGCGGAACCTCATCCCCGGATAACGCACGCATTAACCGTGGCCTGTAAGTGCTTCCTTGTGCTTCAAGCAGCTGCTGCAGTCCTTCAGACAAACACACACACACACACACACTTGTACACTATGCCTGAAGAACAACTTAAAATGCATTTTTTTTCCTTCCCATTGTATTAACCTAAAGATGGCTTTGGGTTAAACTGAAGAATCAGATCCTCTATAGCTGAAAGCAAAGGAAGCAAAGAAAAAAAAACAGGCAGATAAAAAGAGAAAGAAAGAGTCTAGGGAGCCCTTAAAACACAGGCCTTGATGTATGTCATTATAGGCAGCCGGCCTGACGCCCACACAATACCTGCTTATACCAGCCTGTATAAATTACACCTAGAACTGACAGGTGAAGGAGAGAAGGGACTCTGTGTGTGTGAGTGTGTGTGTGAGTGTGTGTGTGAGAGAGAGAGAGAGAGACAGAGAAGGGAGGTGTTAAAAGCATGCGCCAGCTAAAAATACTGCAGATCTTTCCATGTAATTGCAACAAAAAACTAGTTAGCATGGCAAAGCTGGAGAAATGATGGCGTTTGGAATCAATTACGCCATCATCGCGACTGAAACGACGGTCAAAAGCTCTGAAAATATTTGCAGAAGATTGAGTGGTTGAGTTCGGCAAGAGAGAGCACAGTAATTGTCACTGAATACCCTACTCAACAGCGAAAAATCTACGGCGAGAGGCCCAGACTGCGCGATTACGGCTGTTTTTATTGCAACCGAATACGCTGGCGTGGTAATTGACAGCCTGCAGGAAACGTGAAACTTTAGATAGAGTCAGGGGTTAGATAGGAGCCAGAGCGCATATTGAGATATCAAGATGTTTAAGGATGAGTCGCGCAAACAGAAAGAGGGAAAGAGCGATAGAAGGGTGAATAACAGGTGCTCAGGGAGACACTTCAAGCAAGCCACCCCCCTCCACTCCACTCCACTCCACTCCATTCCACTTCTCCCCCAGTCTCTCCGAAAAGAGAAATCTCTGTCACCACAGTTGTATGTTTATTGAGAAGAAGCAAGGGAGGAAAAGAAACGCGGCCTTCACTCGTCCTTCAAGAAGTGTGACACCGGGTAGAATGAGCTGCTACTGTGTGAGAGTCATGAGAGATGGAGTTGGGGGAGTAATAAGATATAAAGTATAAAGCAAGAGTGAAATGGCAGGAAAGGAAAGCCCATATCTCAGCGGGTTGTGTTTAATTTATGAAGCACGGCTTGTCGGAATTCAGAGCACGGTACGGCTGGCATTAGGAATTCGTGCCTGAGGAGAGACAGACAGAATGTGTCAATTATGATGATCCAGGGCCAGGTGTATAAGCAGGTCAGTGTGTGTGAAAGACAGAGGGTTCAGCACTTCATAAAAATGTCATGTCTACAAGCTAGCAAGTACACAACCTAGCAGCAAGAGCGGTCCCTAGTTCGTTCTGTCTCTCTCTCTCTCTCTCTCTCTCTGTCTCTCTCTCTGTCTCTCGCTCTTTCCTGGTGCCGATTAGAGGATACGTGCGCCACATCCCCCCCCCCCCGGCTCTGTCAGCACCTGTCTACAGTGGCTTCCATACATGACCTCCTCTTACAGAGCTCCAATTAGACGGTCAGAGGTCAACTGGATGGAAAACACAGCAGAGCAGAGGCGTTTAACGGCAGATAAATGTAGCCAGCCTGTCACAACATTTTCTCTGCGCCATTCACAGCGCCATTTCCTTTCCAAAGTACTCTGACGTTTCCAGGCTCTGACGTCTCGGCCCTGCTAATTTATGTCCCCCGGATTACAAAAGATGACTTTGTGTCCTGGCATGGACGCGGCCACACAGGGTGAATGGACTACGCCGTGTTAAGAGTTCCCTTCAGAGCACTTCATGTAATTTCATGTACTTTTCAACCAAATGGTGCTGACTGTTACAAAGCACTGATACTGGAGACTCCTTCCAAAAATCTCCTTAACAGAACCAATCAGATTCAAGGATGCAACAGTGCTGTGGTATAAATACATATAATACACATGTATAATGAGACATTTATGAAATAATTTTGTTTGTAAATAATAATTTTTGTTTAGCTGACTTGCCATTAACCGCGAATTGCACTCTGGGAGAGCAGCAGCTTCTCGTCTAACAGGGTGATAAAGTCATACGAGATGCAGTTTGAAAGTTTGTTGGGAATGGCGCCTTGTTATTTCAGGTCAGCTGCCAACAATGGGAGCCGCAGCTACATTCAAGCATTAGGAAAAATCATTTGACCAAAGTCGATCCCCGCAATCTGCCAGAAATTGCATTAGACTTGAAACCAAGGGAAACCCACTAGCTTCAATTAAGGCTCGTTTCAAATGTTTATAACTCTTTAAATGACTCTTGTGGTGAGGAGAGCCCCTTATTATAACGTAGTGGGGGAGAAAAAAAACAAAAAAGCCTTTGAGATTTCTAGTGCCTGGCATTCAAGTTTACAGTTCAGCGTCACACGGGTGTGTGGTGTCGCTGCAGGAAGCTTGAAATATACATATGTATTTGGCAACATGACTGTCACTCCATGTCAGAATCATTGCAGTCAAGATTCTAACTGTATCCCAGCTCCGGGAAGAGAAAAATAAAATCTGGCAGGGAAAATGTAGATGTATTTCATCCATGATGAGTGCAATACAATACAGTTGCTGGGATACAGATGTGTACTGTTCATTCTAAATCAATCAATCAACCAATCAATCAGTCACAGTCCATTCCAACCAATCAATCAATCAATCAATCAATCAGTCAATCATTGGGTCAGTTAGTCAGTCCCAGTTCATTGCTATCAATCAATTAATCAATCATTCAGTCAGTGAGTCATTCAGTGAGTCACTGTTCATTTCAATCAACCAATCAATCAGTCAGTCAATCAATCAATCAGACTGATTAATTAATTCTAATCAATCAATCAGTCAATCAAATCAATCAATAAGTTACTGAGTCAGAGTCAATGAGTCAGGGAGTGAGTGAATGATTGAGTCAGTCAGTCAGACAGGCACTGTTCATTCCAATCAATCAATCAATCAATCAATCAATCAATCAATCAATCAATCAGTCATTCAGTCAGTCAATCAATCAGTCATTCATTCAATGAGTCAATCAATCAGTTGGCTGCCAGTCAGTCAGGTTTGCTAATTCTCACTGTAGAAATCATAAATTTCTCTTTTTTAAATACACAAAAATACGTTTTTTTTTTTTTAATCATGATACTATTTTTGATAAAATACTAGATATTATTTGATATTGTATTCACAGTCATAGTATTGTCCAATCCTGATGGAAATCCTGGAATAATTGGCCAACGAGACTACACTGAATACGTGATCTTGTGTTTGGGCCATTAACATGAGTATTGTGGTACACTGCATGCTGGGAAGGCTTTTTGGCCCACGTCTACAGCCTACTACAGTTGAAAAGTGTCCTCGTGCCTTTCATCTTCTTCTTTTGTTTGCTGTTCTCCCCCTCTCGTCCCCCCACACCTCACTTTATTTTTGTTCTCCAGCTCAAAGGACGTGCACACATTCAAAACACCTGTTTATTTTTGCTCGAGTGTAATGTTTGCAGACTCGACGCTTGTCCCTGTCGAGTGCAAACAGACGGGATACACAAAGGTGGCAAACACCTTCAGCCAGGAACCGACAACTTGAGCGCACATTTCAACCCACAACTGTACAAAGATTACTGTATAATGAAAAATAAATAATAATAGCTGCAAGCAGTGATTAAGGGACCCAAGCACTTTTTGGCTCCACCCCTTAGCAATAACGATAGGAAGCCATTGGTACCATCGGCACTTGTTCCCATGGAGATATACTAAATTTGAAGGTAATATGTCAAGCAATTGCTGAGATATTGCCTCACTTCCTGTTTTCACTAGCCTGTCCAAGTTGCGAATGATCTCATAGCTTGTTTTTTTTTTTTTTTAACAATGTGTCACATGTGACAAGTTTGGTGTCAATATGTAAAAATTTTCCTGAGATATGCCTTCACTTCCTGTTTGACAAATCTGTTTGCATGTTATGAACGAAACACGGCACCTCCCAGGGAATCAAGAGGAAGAAGAACCATGATTTGATGTTGAGCGGTTCAAAGCTCATGAGCAGTTGTACTAATTTGTGAATCATAGCACCACATAGAGGTGAATTTAGACAAAATTCTTGGGAGTCCGTTAGTTTGTGGTCCTTGACTCAAGAACAAAGTTCAGCCTGAATAGGCCACACTGTTGCCAAGATATGTCTTCACTTCCTGTTTGGCGACTTCGTCACGTTTATTTGCGTGTTATGAACGAATCGTTCTGCATATCAGAAATCTGAGAACCGGGTTTTGCTCAGGTTGGTCTCACAATGCTGTCTGTCCAAATTTGGCGATGATTGGACAAAATTTGTAGAAGAAGCGAAATTTATTTAAAATGGTAGGAAATGCAATATGACCAAAATTAACATGGCATGATCCAAAGAATCTGCGGAAAGCAGAATCGCGTTTCTATGACATAGCGTTGTTGAGTTGTTTTTGCAAACGTATGTCCAAATTGCCCTATTGGTGGCACTAGAATGGCGTGCTTGAATGGCATGCACCAAAACGTGTAATTAGCATTTAACAGGCAGACTTAGACTACCTTAATCAAACTGCTGAATTAGAAGAAGAAGAAGAAGAAGAAGAAGAAGAAGAAGAAAACATACAATTCCAATAGAGTGCCTACTCATTTTCAGTGCCTGGCCCCCTACTGACATCAATCATTACTTAATTCCGATTTTTTCCTGACACCACATGACCCAGTCACTGACTTTCTTCCTTAAATTCCACCTCTGTTCTTTAACCTTTGTCCCCGCTTTACTTCTTATCATATCATCTGCTACTATTTCTACTCAGTCATCACTTCATTCCCTGTTTGGTTTAATTCTGTATAGTCTACCTCTGCTGGGGGTTCGACTACTGCGATCACATCAGTGACCACTTTGATCTTTCAATCCCATGAGCACAAACACATCCATTACACACCAGCGAATTACCCAATAACAGGCTTATCGATGTTCATCTCGCCCTTATCTACACACATAATATCCTGAAATGGGTTAAGTAATGCGAGCAGGGGTCACATCAAAGCCAGAGCCTGTCTTCATATTGATCACAGTTCAGTCCTTTTTAACTCTATATAAAAGTGATTTGATATAAATGAACCAGTACATGTTATTTTTTTTTACATAAGTTTTATTATTTAAGTCATTTTCGGCTTGAAAGAAACAAGCTGAATTAAAATGGCTGCAAGCAGGTGTTTGCATAAATATGGGTTACACTGCTTTAACACCACAGCGCTGCTGATTTCTTGATTCTGATTGGTCAGAAAGTGACAGTGGTCTCTATAGTAACAACTTACACAAGGACGTCTATGGTGGATGCTCTAAAAATAAACAAATCATTGTTGGAAGGAGTCTCCAGTGTCAGAACTTTGTAACAGTATCTTATGGTCCTCCTGTCTTGAGTCTGGAGGATGGGGGGGAAACGCGGGTCGTAACACGTGGGAACTGGCCGAGGATCATGGGAGTTTGTAGCAGGAGACGATGTGACAGCGTTGAACAGAATTCTTAGCCGCTCAGCTTTGTGCTTCGATCGTATTCTGCCTCACTTCGGATAAAAAAAAACCTACTGAATAAATGTAAATGCAGATGTAAATGTGCAACGCTAATTGTGCGTAAAGGTAAAGCAAAGGTCAGTCTGAATATTTATGTGATGTGTCTAAATGCGTGCAGCTTCACGGGACTTTCTCCGAGTGTTTTTTTTTCTCTCTAAAACCTCAAGAACGACATGAACGCATTAATTGTGTATAGATTTGCTATCATTCGTGCCCTTTGCCTTCCATGTGGTCAAAGATTCAGGAGTGTATTTGCAACCAGGACCAGATGGAAGTTCATATATACAAGATTTTCCGTGATAAAATTACATTTTCAGACAGCATCGAGGAAAGAGCACCTGTCGGTCGGAGTTTTATTCTGAGCCGGATTGAATTTTGCTTTTTTTCTTTTTTTTTCCCTCTTTATCTTCTTCTCTATCAAGCAGGGAAAGAGGTTTTGCTCCCTGCCAGTCACTTCTGATATCTCACACCTGATCTTGCACAACTCTCTCTTTCTCTCTCTCTCTCTTTCTCTCTCTTTCTCTCTCTCTCTCTCTGTCGTAGTTTCTCTTTCTTTACCCATCTCTATTTCCCTCATCAGTGTCTCTGGATCCCTCTGTCTCTGATGATGATGATGACGATGTGACCCTGGCGAGACTGTGATTGCGGCTCAGGCTGGCGCGCCACAGGGACGCAGGAACACTCGGGCACACACTGTTGCTAGGCAACCAGGTGAAAGCCGGGGTCAAACAAGCATGAGCTGCCTTTTTTTCCCTCCTCCAAAACATGAACATACACATTGTCACATTGTCGAACGTATATATATATATATATATTGTCGTTATAATTCCTCAAATAATACATGAAAGGCTTAAAATAACTTAAAACATTAAGAAAAACCTACAAAATCTACAGTACTTGCCTTGAAATATTGAATGATCATTCAAATGCTTCCAAAATCTATCCATTATAGATTTATAGATATATACATATCCATAAATCGTCCATTATAGGCGATGAAAAATGTCGATTTTTAGTTCACAGCATTCATTCAACCCTGTTCCCTGAGCACATTCACCCCCTGTGAAATAGTTGGAATATTCCACAGCAGGAAGTTGCATCATCTGAATTTCCCTAAGGAACAAAAAAATGAAGTTTTCGCTCCTTTTCTTTAAAACAGTTCACACTGAAATATAGAAGTAAAGCTGTACACATAGGGCAAAAAAAAGCATTATAACAACCCATTACTGTAGCTACTTTTAAACTGTAGAGGTGCAAAAGGAAGTAGAGGTAGTAGTTTATTTTATTGATCATAATCTCGATCGAATATGTGTGAGTTATATAGTCTCGAATCTGATTGGTCAGAAGGTGCGCATAGTTCCAGCGGTGACACGAACAATAGGTTAATATTAATGCGCCTGTTCTAATACGTTATTGTTTCTATAGTAACAGCTCATACACAGGGACTTGTATGGTGGAATCTATATACAATCCAAGTCTAATGATAAACATGCCGTTGTATGACAAAGAAAAACAAAGAGATAATCATTGACGTGGTGAAGTTTTTTTGTTAGGAGACGTTTATTTAACATGTATAGAAGAATCTCGAGTGTCAGCGCTTTGTAATAATAACAAGCGCCGGTGAGGGAACGACTGTTTAGTGCGGCTAAAATATTTATATTAACTATAAAACCATTAAAATGTGTGACGTGTTGTTCCGTAATAAGTGAAACATTGTAATTGTTGGCCATTCGCTGTTGTATAAGCGGTTATTCGCAAATATATAATATATGTGTGTTATTCTTTACATATTTAATCACTGACACTGGAGACTCCTTCCATGAATGTTAAATACTTGCAGAAAATGTACAGAAAGTTTCACCATATCAAGGTTTTTTTTTTTTTAAAAATCTGCTTATTTTATTTATTTTTTATGACCCATTTATTTTCCATTTATTATCTATGAATGAGCTGTTGCTATAGAAACGATACTACAGTCAGAGCTGCTGTTACAGAAAATTAATCAACACCTTGTGACCAATTAAAACTGAGCCCACAGCATCATACAGGATATTGGAAACGAGTTCATTCGAGGGCTTGTTCTCGAACAAAGCCAAACGATGACGTGATGTGTTCTTGAAAGTTCGGCATCAGTAAAATGTGCCATGAGTTTCTGATAAGTGATGGAATAAAAATAGCTCCTATTCACGGACTCTCATGCCTAGCTACTTTTGTTGAGATTTATGTCCAACGGATCTCTGCAATTTATTTCTATCTTGGTCCGTAAGTGATACGGGTATGTTTTTTTGTTTTTTTTTTTCCTCGAACAGTTTGGGCTAGAACAATATAGCATATCACGTAGAGAATCGATATTTTTCGAACGGGATGTCCTAGTGAAAGCTGCCAGGAGCTGAGTAAGAGATAATGTGATTAGAGTGAACAGTGGCTGTGAGTGAGCTGCTCCATCTCTCTCTCTCTCTCTCGTCATCTTCTGTCCATTTTGGCCCACAGAGAAGCCTGACAAGATAAATTAAGAACTTCAAAGCAACACTGTCCCTTCATCTTTGTCGTCTTTTTTTTTTTTTTTTTCCTCTCTTGCTCTTTCCCTGTCTCCATCTTTATCTCAGTTTCACTTTCTCTAGTCAAGGACAATGTATGTTGATTTATACACGAGAAAAACAGTTTAACCTCAGATCACCTCATGCTGACAATGGCACTGACCTCCATGCAGTGTGTGTGTGTGTGTGTGTGTGTGTGTGTGTGTTTGTGTTTGTGGGTGCACAATTTATTCTGCAGTTACTTGTATGCCAAGTTTGATCGAATTCTTTTGGGGAAAGTGATAAATGTATTTACTTTCTACTTTTAAAGAACTTTCAGCTTTAACCCTTTTTCATTGGGTAAGTACATGTGGGCGAAAATATCAACAATGTTTAAGGCTAAACGCTAGTTTCGGTCATGTCGGTCTTTTTCTTTGAATTAAATTGCTTCTTTAACCGTCCAGTTTCAGTGAACATGTCCCCACTGTAGCCTCAGACTCCAGTTCCTGGCTGAAAATCATAGAACCCGATGTGGCCTTTGAGGTGTTTTGTGTTCTGAGATGCTTTTCTGCTCAACACGGTTGTAAAGAGTGCTTCGTTGAGTTACTGTAGCCTTCCTCTCAGCTCAAACCAGTGTGTCTCACCAATAAGGAGTTTCTGCCTGAAGAACTGTCACTGGATCACTGGATTTTTTTTTGTTGCATCATTCTGTGTCAATTCTAGAGACTGATCTGTGTGAAAATCTCAGCAGATTCTGAAATACTCAAACCAAACAACCATGCCACAATCAAAGTCCCTGAGACAACATTTTTCCCCGTTCGGAAATTTGATGTGATCATTAACTGAAGCTCTTGACCTGCTCTATCTGAATGATTTTATGAATTGCGCTGCTGCTACATGATTGGTTGATTGGATAATTGCACGTGTATCCTTTATAATTTCCTTTATAAACCTCAATTATGAGAGTAGAAACACATTAAACCACAGCCTAATTTTATATCCTGTTTTTTTTTCTATATTCAGAACCAAAAATCTCAGTTTCTAGATGACCTTCATTCATAAAATTCTACAAGTTGATTATCCCTATTTAGAAGGACATTACAGAGGGGTTTCCCAAGATGTTGATTATTTTTGGATTGGCGTTATAGCTGTAACAGTGAAAAATGACTTAAAATATATTTGTATAATAGTGCATGGTATTTTCTTGGTTAAAATTTCTATGAAAGTCTTCCTTCCTTGAGAGCATCTTCACAGTAAAATAAATGTTTTAATTCGAAGAACATCAAAAGATGAGATTTTTGGTTTTAATACGTATGCACTTTGATGCATATTTAAACAGACAAAGCTTCAGTTGCTGCGACTCTTTACTGTGAACATCAAAAAATACGATTTCCGTTTTGAAGATGAAAATGTGTGGTCTGCATACAAGAGCGAAGGAATGTGTGTTCAGTGTGTGTTCATCTCTCGTCTCTTGTGCGAACCTCAGCCTTTGACCTCAGACTTTTGCCGTATTTATCAGTAATTCTGTTTAGGTACATTTACGTTATAAAGATCTCTGCCATATATTTCTATTTTGCATGTGTTACAAATAAAAAAAAAAGCTGATTATCTGTCAGGTCAGGAAACAGCCATGCAGCATCAAATAAGAGGGTTAAAATCAAGAAACACGGAAAACAAGGAACAAGGGAAAATAAGAAAACAAGGCTCAGTAACAAATGATAATGATAAGATTGACGAGACTTATCATTTTTAGCAAAAAATACAATGATATAGGAGAGAATACATTGACAAACTAATCAAGATAATGAACTGAGAATAGGCGAGAATAATCAGGGAACAATCCAATCACAGGCCGGGGGCGGAGACAAGACTCAAAGTTAAAACAAAACATATGTTCAGTATAAACAAAGCAAAAGAGAGCAGCACTCGCTGAGGAATTTGTGATAACAACAATGTGCTTTATCTGTTTATAGATATGTGAAACAAGTTATCTCCAGCTATCACTTATGTTCTAGCACCTATAAACAGTTGTTCTCTCATCATTCTCTTTTCTCTCTCTCTCTCTCTCTCTCTCTCTCTAACTAAACTAAGAGTGTCCTGTTACCATGAAACTGGAAAGCACAATGCACTCTATCCTGAAAACTTTCCTGTGGCAGGAAAATATAATAAGCACTACTTATAACTAATAATTATAATAAACACTTTTGTAAACAATGTCACTCTTTGATTCCGAGAGAGCGTTAGAAGGGACGCGACAACTGTAGATGGAGGTGTATACACGGTCGTGTACAGAGAGCTAAATTACTGTCTGAAAATAGACAGTAATCTGGGAGAACGTCACCTCCATCGACATCTCAGGTGAGAAATCTTAGCAAAGGTTGTCTTCAATACGAAGCCCAACAAAATCGCTCTTGCGTAAGAGTAATCTTCTGGATTTTGCATGAGATCAGATTGCACAGTCGTGCTAACCATACGATACTCTAACACCGAAGACACAATGGCTGGTGAAGAATTCATGTGGATTTCACTTGTGATCAGATTACAGACTGAAGACGCACAAACCTCGTACCAGATAAACAGATAAACAGTAAGAGCCTGACTGCACAATTACAAGGAATTTTACACATTGTTGCTTAAACAATGCAGAAACACAGGTTTTGCACACAGCTATAAATGTAAAAAGTGAGAAGGTTTTACATCTTTTAAAAAACTTGAAACATTTTTCTTAATGATCTGACCAAGCTTCTTACCATTTTTGGAAGGACATGAGAATATTTCTGGTGGCCTGGGAAAGCCCACTTCACTTGGTGAGATTTCGACATTTTCTACTATATACATATATACAGTAAATTTCTGAAAATTACACACTTTCCTGACATGAAATATGTTTCTCTCTTGCATGCATCTGGATGTGTATTCGATCATTTTAAAGTCTGCTTATCCCCAAAAAGTAAAGATGGAGAAAACTGCATTTAAAGAATTCTTTCCACAGGAACGTCACAGATATTGCTATGTCCTGTGGTCAGACTTTCACCCAATGAACATCAAATAAGTTGTGTTTCAGTTCATTTCATGGCAAAGAAAATAGTTTTTCACCAAGCTCCAGATCTCTAGGGAACACCTACTCTCACGGGTCCTGTTATGCGATGAGAAATGGACAAATATTATTATAGCATGTCCTATTAATTTGCAATTATCTGTAGTAAAGGCTAAAAAAAAAAACTGCATCACGGTCAGTGTGCTTGTTTGTGTTTACATGGGTTTCCACTCCACCCCCATCTTAGTATGAAATCGGTAAGCGCCCAGCACAACCAGATAATTCTCCTGTGAGAAAAAAAAAACATGCTGTGCTTCGAAAAAACGTAATAATTTATTAGTGGTAATTCATTAGGAGTGATTTATTAGTGGTGATGAGGTATGTAAATGCTGTATAAATCTGTATAAATCTCTGAAATTGTTTGAATGGCCGGCTTTACTTAAGAAATCAAATCAAATACAAACATTTTGTATTTCATTACAGGACAGCGGAGACCGTTCTTATACAGTAAATCAGTAAAAGCCAAATTTTGCGTGTTTATGGTGTTATAACTCAGTTGAATGGCCAAGTGCACTTGAAAGTGATGTCACAGCATGCTAACTCTAGTTGAACCAATGAAGGCTCTGGGGGCGGAGCTTTGTGTCCATGGATGGGAATAGGGGCGGGTTGAAGGATTTAAAAAAATAATTCTAACCCTATTTAACTCCAATTGTTTAGCCATTAGAGACCTAACACATTGGTGAAGATCGTCTGAGAAATGCAATGAGAATGAATGGAATTTGTTTTTAAGTCATTAAAAAAATTATGAAACCTTTCTTGGTCCGTTATTGATATCTTTCCACCGCTACCTGAACTTTCTCTCTAAACACATCCAGTGCACTACTTCATCACATTGCATGCTCCATGGTCGTGTTCATAAATTATAACCAGGGCAGTTAAAAAGCATAAAATATCTGATGTCTACCTTCAGTGAATCAGAAG
The DNA here is from genome assembly GCA_037576675.1 of Pangasius sanitwongsei. NCBI lineage: Eukaryota > Metazoa > Chordata > Actinopteri > Siluriformes > Pangasiidae > Pangasius > Pangasius sanitwongsei. The sequence goes on from CM075006.1 coordinate 27,261,351, forward strand.
AACTAGGGCCCAGAGTGACGGGAGATCTTCCATGAAACGTAGGTATCTGGAGGATTTTTGATGTACAATGGGTTATTATAAGGTAAAGTTTTGTGAAAATATAGTGCACAATAAAAGACAAAAGGGCATGTGGCTATAAGAAAATAATGAATGGTGGGGTAGTGTGCGGTATGTGGTATGTGCGGAATTCTGTCTGGTAGAGTTAAATTTGTCTCGTGTATCTCAAGCACACTTCATGCAGTAATGGTATACGAGTGTATAATAGCATACATGCTGTGTATAGGTTAGTGAGAAGCCTCCAACCTCCATTCAGAGATCACAGGAGCTCCTGTGGACCAAGGCAGCAGGACCAGATGATGGTACATAAATAGTTGCTGTATTGATACTTTTCTTGGATTTACTTAGTGTTTGTTAACTGGGACTTTACTTAATCCACTATAAGGCCCTTCTTTGCTTTTTTCATTGGTGGCCATATTGAAGGAAAGCAGTTCAAGTGGATATAAGAGTAAGGTATCAGTAGACTGGCATAGATGACAGTCATAGTGCCAGCTTGCTCCTAATTCATGCCTTTGATGGTTTAACATTGTGTTGTTGAGCGAAGTATCCTGCTTTAGCTACCTTTATGCTAACAGTTGCTACTTCTGGATCTGTTTGCTGCAAGCAATCTAGTTAAATATCTTCTAGCAGTGGTGATTTTTTTTACGTTATTTTTTGAACTCCTCCTTTTAGCTTGACCATATTCCTCGACTCTGGTCTATTTGTACTAACATGACGACATGTTCTTGACTAGTTGCCTGCATAATACAAGGCTGAAAAACATTATTTTTTTAAAATGTGATGACGTTTAACAAATAAAAACGCGTAATCGTTGACATTGTGACGCTTTCCGTAAGGATATGTTTATTTAATATTCATTATAGTCAGTGCTTTGGAACATTCAGAGGTAAAGCTGTAACTTTACGCTTTTCAAGTCCTCAGGACAGACGATTTTGCACCATGTGTGATTTCTCGGTAATATGACAAGCTGCATTTTTTTAAAAAAACTTAACTTCATGACAAGGAAAAAAAGAGAGGCTAGAGCTGCTACAACGTAAGTGATAACAGGAACTAACTTGTCTTGTTGACGTTCCACAACATTAAGTGTAACTATAATCAGGTAAAAAAAAAAGATGTAATTTTTTTTATTAAATAAAAAATGATTGTAATCAGTGGTAAGCTGCTGTAGTGTAAGAGAAATAAAACACTTTGTGACATGCTGTTTTTGGTGGGAACAGTAATTCATTGTTTTCGTTTCGTTTTATTTTATTCCAAATAGTTTGCAGTGATTTAACTGGGGAATGAATTCTAGCATTTGAGCTACCATGTGTGTTTTTTTTTTTATTTCCTTTAATCGTAGGTTGGTGGAACAGAAATTTCAATTCTGTACGATTTTCGATGGAAAATGCTGTTTGTATTGACCGTGACACTTTGCAACATTGTTTGATAAAAGCTTTTCACACATCCCAAATCTGCTGTTTGTCTGTCCTTTTGCTAAAAATAAAAAAGATGCGATTTTCTGTCCTGAACAAGCTGTGAAAGTGTGGCCAGAATGTGGGGAAGATGGAATCAATAAGAGTTGCTGGCTGAGCTCTGAGCGTCTGTCCTTGACCTCAGTCAAAGCTATGAGCTTAGGTTTCATGTAAGGAATAAAACATAAAACATGCTGTTATAGGAAAATAATCAACCACGGGGGGGGGGGGGGGGGGGGGGGGTGTAGGTTTAGGGAATGGAAATAAAATAAATTAAAAAAAATTAAGAAAAAAATAAAAAAAAAAAAATTTTTAAAATAGGGTTATATAAAATAATGTGGTGGGGTTTTTGGATGGGGATGGG
>CM075006.1:27263322-27285900 GCA_037576675.1 Pangasius sanitwongsei
CCCCCCCCCCCCCCCCCCCCCCCCCCCCCCCCCCCCCCCCCCCCCCCCCCCGCCCCCCCCCCCCCCCCCCCCCCCCAGTTACCGTTGATTATTTTCCTATAACAGCATGTACCTGATGTGTATTAATCCTCTTATACTAAAGCGAGTTGCCTTGCACGTGACTTTCACTTGGCGGAAAACGTCCCGACCGTTGACATCAACCCTTTCCAGCCAATCATATTCGAGAATTAAACAGCTTTTAAAGGTGTGAGGTTTCAATGTCCTGGAATTTTCAACATTTTTGGTAGAACGTTCATATGAGCAGATCATGACACGCGCCTTTACTCCTTGACCGTTAGTAGACTTTTCAGGATAAATGGCGTCATGGAGGATCTCAATGTTTGTTTCTAAGAGCGCCTTCGATGGAAAATGACAGCATGAGTGATTGTGTATAGAATGGCGAATATTGCAGGCTGACGAAATTGAAAACGACAGAGAGGGGACATCGATTTCAGAGAAAATGGAGACATATCCATGTTCACCTTAAAAAGACAAATATATCTAAAAAAAAAAAAAAAATATCCAGATTTCACACTCGTATGGAAATTTCCTATTTTTAAGTTTATTTCTTAGGGACCATGAACAAAAAAACTTTAATCTCGAATGCAAAAAAAAAAAAGAAGCTACTAGCTAATTTCTAATTTCGACCATAGTAGCTTGTAATTTCAAGGTTAAAAACAAGAGAACAAAATCTTTAAAAGTTTTTTTATATATATATATATATATTATGAGGTACTGACACTGGGGTTTAACAGTTAGAATTAACTTGACCTAGGTGTTTAGCTAATCATCATAATATTAGAAAATTTAGGCTAGTTTAAATTCTAGGCACAAGTTTACTTTGTGACTTTTTAGCATCAAGCTGCTTCAAGGTCCTTCTAGGCTAATTCCTAACAAATCTCAACGTAATAGAGTAAGAGTAATAGAATAATATGCGTCACTGCACTCTACCTGTTGCCTGTGTTTACTGAATCAGGGCGGCTCGTATCGTGACAGCTAGCTATTAGCATTCCGCTAGTTTGTATCATGTTAGCTATAGTTTAAGAGATTAGGAATAAAGCTGTTGTTAGTTAGCTTTGCCCAGCGTCAGCCATTTTGTTGTGTCCACTGGCCAATATTGGGCCATCAGGGCCAACAGACTTTCAGCCACCTTGCTAACATCAGCCATTTTCTTGGGTCAATGTTGGTCCACCTTTAAATCCACTTAGGTCCAAAATTTGATTTACTAATATATATGCAAAGAAAAGAATTTCGCTGTTCTGTAATGTATATGTGACAATAAAGGCCTCCTCCTTCTTCTTCTTCTTCTTCTTCTTCTACTGGGTTCCTTGGTAAAATCAGACCTAATTTACCATCAGTAACCAAAGTCAGTGTGAGATTTGATGCAGACGTCTATTTCTAGTGCGAATCTTTCTTGTAGTTTTGCTTTACAGATGTTATACTTGTGTATTTTAACTTGTGTGAATGATTTGAAGCTGTGCTTCCACCTTTACCACCTCTGTGGTTAACATTTAGAGGCTTTAGGTTGGATTATTGCCTTCATAGTGTAGGGAAGTACCCCTGGGTGCCAGTGTAATTCTGTCCATTGAATTTCAGCCACTTTTAACTCCACCTTGCCAACATAAGCTCAACATTGGCCCAGTGTCAGCCATTTTGCTGTGTCCACTGGCCAATATTGGGCCATCAGGGCCAAAGGACTTTCAGCCACCTTGCCAAATTCCGCTGTTTTTCTGAGTCAGTGTTAGCTTAAAATCAGCCATTTTCTTGGATCAATGTTGGTCCACCTTTAAATCCACATCTGTTAAAATCTGGATACAAACAAGTGTGTATTGTTAAGGACCTGCTAAAGCAAGTAGCATTAACTTCAGTTAACATTTATATTACTTGCCAAATTTTTGATTAATATGTTGATGTATCATACTGACCATGCACTTCGACGCAATATTCTAACATCAAGGACAAGATGGCTGGTGAAGAATTCATGTGGCTTTCACTCATGACTAGATTACAGACTGCAGATGCACAAACACACACACACACACACACAGTCATTCCAAGGACTCATACCAGATAAACAACAAGAGACTGACTGGAATGTAATTCATGAAGGACACGTAAATAATGTCGTATGGACATCAGGCAGTGCATTGATTGTTGATCTTTCTAAAAGAACTACCACTACGGATTCAGTAATAAGACATAAGACGCTGTTAGAAAGAATCAGATCATCACTGAATTCTCGATTCTGATTGGTCAGGAAGTGTTGAGTAATTTTCTATAACAGAAGCTTGGCTATGTCACTTGTGTCACAGATGTTCCCTAACATGTCTGACTTTGTATCTAGCTTTTGTGGCCATTTTTTTTAAAATGTAGGTCTGAAGTCTGGGATAAGATGAGAGGATGTAAGATGTACGTTTTTAACCACATTTTTAACTCTCTCGCACCACCACGTGTGGAAAATCGCTTCTGATCACACATCCCAAACTATAATTTTCTATCAGAAGTTTATCAGAAAGGGCAAATGGAGATGAAAGAACAAAAAAAAAAATACTCTATTGTACACTGGCCATAAGCAAATAAAACAAACACAGCGGAACAGAAACTTCAATTCTGTACAATTCTCAATGGATGGTTTTTATATTGACCATGACCCTCTGTAACACTGTTTGATCGAAGTTTTTCACACGTCCTAAATTGGGAAGATGTACTATATCTCACTCACTAGCTGTAAATATATGAGAAAACATGGCCAGCGTATAAAAGAAAGGGAATCAAGGTGAGTTGTCTCTCCCTCGACTCTTGTTTTGTGATCTTATACCACGGTGATGCTGAATTATGTGATCTGATTGGTCAGAAGGTGTTGATACACCTGCTTATTCATGCAGTTATTCAATCAGCCAATCACGTGCATTCATATCATAGAGATACAGGTCAAGAGCTTCAGGAAATGTTCATATCACACATCAGAGTTGGGGAGGGGGATGGGAATGTGATCTCTGTGACGTTAACCGTGGCATGGTTGCTGGCACCAGATGGGCTGGTTTGAGTATTTCAGAAAGTGCTGAACTCAAAAAAAAAAATCCACTTCTGCAGGTGGAAACACTTTGTTGATGAGAGGAGAATGGCCAGACTGGTTTGAGCTGACTGGGAGGCTACAGTACCTCACCTAACCACTCTTTGCAACCGTGGTGAGCAGAAAAGCATTTCAGAAAGCGCAGTACGTTGAGCTTTGAGGCGGATGAGCTACAACAGCAGAAGACCTCATCAGGTTCTACTCCTGTCAGCCAAAAACAGGAATCTGAGGCTACAGTAGGCACTGAAAGAGAACAGTTGAAGATCGGAAAAGCATTACATGGTAAACTGTAGGTTCGTTAGTGTTTCTATAGTAACAAATAACTTAGAGGGGCTGTATGGTGGGTGCTCCACATAGTACCTTAAGTTTTAAAAAGGGAATTTAGCAAAGAATATTATAAAATTATATATAGTATAATCTTTGCTAAGGTGAGGTTTTCTGTAAGGAGACATTTATGAATGATTGTTTATTAGCTATAAATTCCCAGTACACTCACTCTTATGCGTGAGAAATACTTGGAATTTGGAATGAGATCAGGTTAACACCGACCATGCACTTTCGCACTATATTCACACACAGAGGACACGACGGCTGGCGAAGAATTCATGTGGCTTTCACTCATGATCAGATTGCAGACTGCAGACGCACAAACACACACAGTCATGCCGAGGACTCATACCAGATGTGAGATAAACAATAAGAGACAGACTGGAATGCATTTTGTGTGGGATAACGTACTACGCTTTTCGGGTTTTCAGAACGTTCCAAAATCCTGCGAGTACTGGTATCAAGTACTGTCCTTATTTCATCGTTGATCAAAAATGAACACAAGCATTTTCCACACTGCATAATGTACCATTTAAAAAGAATCGTAAAGTCGTAAATCGCAAAGTTCTCGGCTAAGACAAATGATGAAATTACATGCATGTGAGTGAATTAGTGAAGCCATACTGTTTAATAATTACTAAATCTGTACTGCACATAGTATAGATGCTATGTAGTCTATAGTTACTGTATGTACACACCTCGGGTGCAAGTATATTAGATAAGGCTAATCTTGTATAGTAGCGTACATTCATTAATAGGATAAAGCAAATATAATCCTAAGATTAATGCAGTGTTTGAGCTAAGGATGGAGAGAAGCAGTTCACATCGTCCAATCAGAGTCAATACAGAGCCAAAAGTCTGCACATATGTGAAGTTTTACAGTGCGTTAATAAATGGCGCGAAAAGACAGCTACATGTTAAGCTAGCCAGTCCATGATAAAACCTGTGACCATACGATTAACACACTATTAACGATTTTCAACAATCACATCTTTATTTCCCTTTTAGAATAATACTTTAAAAGTACACCAGGTAAAAGATACATACTAAAGGTACACATTGATGGCATCACACCAGTGACGTTTGCCCATTCTAGCATTTTTGTTCCTCATGAGTTGGTATGTGATGCTCAGTTAACTTCTGATTTCTCATCGCTGCTAGGAAGGCAGGGGGAAAATGAGCGGAAACGCGGATCAGGTAAACCATTTTGTTTTGTTTGGTTTTGGTTTTTTTTTCTGTTGTCTTGTTTTGTTTTGTTTTAATTTAACTTAACACAAATCTGTAGGACTTGAGTCCGGTCTCAGGTCCGTTTTCTGTATCGACTTGAACTTGGATTATTGGTACTCGGATTTGTCTCAATCTTGGAGCTTCGTCTCGCTAAATATCGTCTTGGTGTTGATCTTTTCTTTTCGCATATACAAGGTTTGGAGATAAAAAAACATCGCCAATGTCAGTCTTGACTCGCTTTCATCTTGACTTGGCCCACTTAAGACTCTGGACACGTCTTGGATTTGACAATGGCGGTCTTGACTACAGCTCTACCATCAGTGGTGAACAGAACACCGCTGGCTCAGTCCCGAATCAGAGTGTTATGTACGTCACAGTGCACTTCATGCTGAGAAATGGCACCGTCACGTCGTTTTCATTTTGTCAAAGTTGTAAATAATCCTTGATTGTGAGAATAGTACTGCATAAATGTTAACAGTATTAATATTAGTATTAGTACTGAGCAGTTTGCACTGCAGATGAGCATACTGATACAAGAACAGAGGAACCCAGGGGACTAAAAAAGGTTGGCGAGTTCTTTGTGAGAGAGGAAGTAAGTAATTGCGAGCCCTACGCATCATTAACAACCCCAATTCCCCCTGATGAGGTGTGTGTGTGTGTGTGTGTGCTGGAGGAAGTGGATCTGAAATTGAAAGCCCGGCTCAGGCTTAAAATACCTCACACATAATAATCATTAATGATAACGATGTATACACACAGGTACTAGCTGATGACCGTCATACAAGCGCTTCATTTTGCTTTGAGATGGAAGCAGGCCAGGGACTGCTGGCTCGTGTCCTTGTTTTTTTAAAAAAATAATAAATAAAGTTTAAACATTTCATCCTCTGACCTGAAAGATGAAAAAAAAATCGACTTGGAAGGAAAGTTGAAGGGCCGTAAAGGAGAAATTACTTAAATGAGCAATTAGCAGTACAACCCATTAGACGTGTGTGTGTGCGTGTGTGTGTGTGCAGATTGTGTCTGTCTATTTGTGACACTTCTCTGTTTTTTTTGGCATGACGTTTTAGACTACTGTGGATGGAACGATGGTGAAGTCATTATTTACTTTCTTTCACGTCTTTGGTTCAGAACTGGAGAACATCTGATGGTTGCCGTTGCCAACAGACGGACTTTTATTCAGCGTTTATTCATTTAAATCCGTGGGCTACAAGTCGACTTGACGGTTTACACACTGTAAAACATGATTTATGTGAACTTATTTCTTCTCTTTAACTCCAATTGTTATGACAAGGTTTGGATATTGAGCTCAAGTTTATAGGTTTTCAAAAATTAAACTTGACTTGAAGTCTTGAAATGTCTTTGGTTTGAAACAAAAGTTCAAGTTCTTCAAGTTGAGTTTACTCACATTTTTTAAGACAGCAGGTGAACGTTCATTTCTAAATTTAACCAACTTGAAAAGTCTTAAAGTGTCGTATATTTCTGGTCAAGTTCCATGATTGCAATGCCATTTAGTCCTGGAAGTTCTTACAAAATTATACTTTTCAACAAAGTTTCCCTTCTGGCTGCATTTTGTTCTTAAATGTAACAGCAACAGTTTGTTTTTAGCAAAAAATTAGCAAATACACAAAATGTGGTTAACTTCATGTGGTCCATGCCATTGGTATGACAACATTCTAATTATTTACGTATAATTACGTATAACACTTTCAAAGTGACGTCATCCGTCAATATCACAATACCAGCGAAAATAAAACTAAAAAAAGGAATGAGAGACTTTTCTTCTTCCCGTGATCTTTAAGAAATTCTGATGATGCAACCTGATGTTTATTTTTACATTCTTTGAGGCACAAATGTCACAAGAAGAACAAATTCTCTGACTTCTTTCAGCGGGGAAAGTTTGGAGGAAGCGTTCTTGCTTGAGAAATGGAACTCGAAACCTTTTTGAGCCTTTAATTTTCCAGTAAATCTTTTCACTTTTGATCACGATTATAATGCTAAACCATATCGCAATATCCATCACCATCATCTCATTTTCCGATAAACACTTAAAGTGTCATGTGCGATATATTTATATATATATATAAAGCTAAAGAACCAAAAAAAAACCTGGCACGCATCTGGACTAGCACTTTTAAAAACACAGAAAAGAGGGGGGAAAAAAAGGAAGAAGAAAAGTCGCTGGAGTTGTCCACACAGGGGCTAGTCTGACAAAAACAATACGGGTGAGTGATTGTGCCATCGAGCCCCACAGACATTAAAGCTTCATCTGTCACGGCGCAGGCGTTTGCGAAAATGACAAAAATCTGGAAGCCATTTTATCCGCAGCGGCGAAAGAAAAAAAAAAAAAAAGGGTCAGGAGCAGGGCGCCCGAATAAATCAGCAGTCGAAGGATCATTACACTTAAATAATCCTATTAAAAATCACAAACGCAGCACACCTGGGTGGGGCCACGGTGACAGCAGCGGGTGAAGTCAATACCGGCTATTCGAGGCACTTCGACAAAACACACATTCTCAAGTAAACGTGAGACGCCGACTCAACCACTCAATCACACCCAGGTACGCTCACTTGCACATTTGCTCGATTTACACACACCCTCAAGCGTGGCCTGTATCGTTTTCAACGATTTTTTTTTTTCCAGGGAAAACAAATTAACCAATCGGCTCTTTTTAAGGATCGAATCGTTGACTTTTTTTTTTTTTTTTTTTTTTCTTCCCAAATAAAGCATACCACAGGTAACCCAATCCGGCTGAGCGGAGTCACGGATTCTAAAGCACAATCCATTTTATATTGTGACCCCTCTGTGGCCTAAGAAAAGGAAAAAAAGGGAAAAAGGGATGGATCATTATTCCGCCTGAAGTGAGATGGTGGTCCGTCTCTATCCGATCTGTGCATCAGATTTTTTTTTTTAGCATGAAAAATGATCCAGTCTGTGAGTTTTCTAACCGCGTAGTTTGCATAGGCCAAAGAAAGTTTGTTTTTAATGCGGCCTGCTTTGGGTTTTTGAATAGCTGCAGGAACGAGGTTATGATCGGATGGGAAATCGGACGGAGCTGGGATTGAGCGTCGATCATACAGAGAGTGTATTATCCCCTTAAACATCTTAAAGCATTAACGACTATGATTAAAATGCTTGATTCTGATTGGTCGAAAGGTGTTGATTCATTTTCTGTAACAGCAGCTCTGACCGCAGTTCACCTGTATCTTAAGGTTTATATTAATATTTTAATGCGCTCATTCTGATATGTTATTATTTCAATAAGGAGTTTAATATTTTTGAAAGGAGCCTCCAACAGTCAGAGGTAAAGCTATAAAGCTCTTGAAAACGTGAAAGTTTTTTTTAAAAAAATGTTTGCCTTATTAACTTCAGGACAGAGAGAGAAAGTAGAGGATATAGAAATAAAAAAGAGGATATATATAAGAGAAAATATGGAATACTGAGAAAATGACAGCTTATTGGTGTTGAGACATAAGAACAGGAACTATCTTGTTTCATGGAGGTTCTGTAGCATTGAACGTAATTATAAATTGACAAAAAAATACTACATGTTGTTCTTTAATTAACAACAAGTAGAACTCAATACCGGTGGTGTCAAGGGGGATGCCGTCTCTGCCAGAAAGTCTTCTTGTGAGTGTCACGGTTATGCCAAACTCTGCGCTTGACTACATTACCCATCAGCCCCTGCATGTCACATGACCTTGTCACAGGTCTCACGGAGCACTCACACCTGTTCTGTATTACCCCTAATCAGCATTCCTACTTAAGTCCTGGTCTCTGTACGTTTCACTGTCATGCTTTTGTCGTTGCTGCTCCAAGCCTTGCTCCTAGTCTGCCTGGTTTTGCGTTATATCCAGTGTTTATGTTTATGGTTCTTGTTTCACAGTTGTGTTACACTTATTATTATTTTTTTTTTAAAAATATAATCTGCACTTGCATCCACTGCCTCTACAAAATCCCTGATAGTTAGTAGGTTGTGTGCCTCAGATTGCCTTAAAATATACTCCGAGCGAGAAAGAAGGAAAAAATGATTTAAGACATTTGACCTTGCTGTGACCTTGACCCTGTTTGGATCAAGTCCAAAATCTAATCGGTTCAAACTGCTTTTTGCAATTGATAATTCTGTGTAAACCCTACAAACATTCAACCACTCGTTCTTTAGATATCGCGCTAATGAGAATCCCAGATGGACGCATCACCCAAAAAACAGGTTTTAGGAACATAATCTTGGCCAACCCAAAGCAAAAGAAGAGACCAGATGATGATCAAACACCCAAGAACATACACGTTTAAACGTTCAACATTCGCGTTTACGTATTTGGCAGTCTGTTTTCACAAAACAGTCTCAAAACTGGGCGTAAATGTTTGCACCTTGCATGTAAAGCGTCTCGTCGCATTCGTTAGAATATCTACGAATTAGGTATGAGATTAGATTGATTGGTCACGGTGTCTGTGAAAGACCGTAAACATCCACAGTATAATTCTTCAAGCATATTATTCAGTAATTATGCGATGCTTTATTCAGTACTGAGCAACATAAAGTACAGTTACAGCAAGTAGTTAAGAGATGGAGCAGGTTTGGATCGGCTAAAGGGGTTAAAATCGCACAATTATGAGTTCACAAACCGATTTCACAAAACTGCGCACAAAACATACTAATCCATAGCATCTAATCCAAATTTCATAGAAATTAGTTTGCAAAAAAAAAAAAGCTACAACCACTAAACCACACTTCTCCCTCACAATAACTGCTCCAAACACTTCACCCGAGTTTGTACGGATGTCTAAAACGCGAACAAAATACGACAAGATGTGCTGTTAAAGGAAAATAATCAATAATCAAACGTATTTTCCTACAAAAGTACATCCCGATGTGTTTTATTCTTCTTATACCACAGCAATTTGGCCTTTTTTCCTCTCAGGAAGTTAAAAAAAACAATAATAGACAAACTGACAAACTGCAAAGCCATACATCTGTTATAAAGCACTGACGCTGGAGACTCCTTCCAAAGAAATGTTAAATAAACGTCTCCTTATCGGCCATATCAACCGTTAGACACGTTTATTTCCAAATCTGTTCATAAACCTGTGGAGCGTAAGCTCTAACATATTAGAAGAAGTGCATTTAAGATAAACCTGTGATTTGATTTCCATCCACGTTGCTGTTGTAGAAACTGAATCCACACCATCTGACCAATCAGAATTGAGAATGCGGTATAACTCGGGTTATTTATTTATTTATTTTTCCGGATGGGTTCAAAGTGAAACCATGTGTTATGAGTTGATGTGGTGGTGCTGAGTCGTGCACAGTGTTGTTTCTATGTCCATCGCAAAAGAAGAAAGAAAGATACCTTGTCACTGGATGGAGGGGGAAAGAGAGCCGATACTCTGGTACCGAAGCCGTAGAGGCCTGGCAGCGATGCTATCTCCGGCTTCAATAAAGCCCAATGAGCTCATGTAATTTAGATTAATAAGGGGGGCTTTTCCCTGCTTGGAGCTCTGCCCAACAGCTCCCTCAAGCATTCGCCGCTGAATTGACTTTCTCTCTTTTTTTTTTTTTTTTTTTCGTTCTCCTCTCAGGCTTCTTTGCATCTCAAAAGCCACATTCCAGGCTCCTATTTCTCTCCTTCCTTTGCCTCCAGAGCGCTCTCTCGTCTCCTCTCCTGCCTTGAAAAAGCTCGCTTTGTGGTCACTTTACCTTGAAAGAATGTCCGCCTCTCTGCTGTCCAAAAGCAACAGAAGAGCACAGACGACCCAAAGAACGTGAACTTTTCAGAACGAACACGTTCTGAAGAGTCCTCCAGCCCGAGCTGTTTGTTTATTTATTTATTTATCAGAACTGGACGTAAACGTTCGCACGAGCCACGTTAAATCTACGAATTATGTCTGCGACTTGATTGGTTACAGCAATTTACGGGACAAAGTATGGAAAAGTTCAAGGGGGGGCGAATACTTAAGCATGACAGTGTGTATTGATCATAATCAATACAAAAGACATAGAGGTCAGAGGTCAGTATATTGTGGTGGGATGATTTGAAGCAAAAAACAAAAAAAATGAAGATATGTTTTCAAAATCTGTAGAAAATGATTTATCTTTATATTAAAAAAAAAAAAGGTCTTGGAGTCTGATTGTTGGACTTTATGCTCATCTTACGCTCTTGATTTATTGTAATTACCTTAACTGCGATTCAGTAAGAGCGCTATATTCTGTTTCACTGCATCATGGGAACTCCAGAGCGGCGTGAGTTCGAGTGAGAGCGAGAACATATGTACATGTACATTCCACTTTGATTGGAGGCTTTGTAAATAAATCCCTTTACCTCTGCAGTCCAAAAAAAAAAAAAAAAAGATGAGTAGACGAGATTTCTTTTGTGCCTGGGGACGAAGCAGAGGAAGGATTAAACTTCAGATCTGGACGTAAGGAAGGACGCATAAGATTGGAGGATGGGAGAATCGTCCTCACGGTTAAAGTCGCTTCTTTCTAATTCAGGGGAAAGAATTAGAAAGAAATAATTCACCACTCTTGTATTTTTTTTAATAGTATACATTCCTAAAAATAACCTACTCTAGGATCCAAAAATCTCTTGTTCACGTATTATTTGCTGTCTTGCCATATAGTGCATTGAAATGGTACACATGTATACTGTAACACTTATTCCCTGCGTAAGACACTGCACTGCTTTAGGACGCCTGCCATTTTGTAGCCGTGTCCTAAAGCACGGGTTTCAAACTCAAATCTCGTGCAAATGCAGCCAAAAAATGTGAATGAACGAAGAATAATTCACATCACATCGCAGCTGTGGAGTACTGTAGCAGCCGCCCGCATTCTTTTGCTGCATTTACGTTGATCTCGATTCAGAAACACAGCAGATGCAGGTCTTTAGCGTGTTTCATTGAAACTAGTGGTCTCTAACTAGTGTAGGGGCCTCCAAAGATGTTTAAAAAGAAAGAGAAAAGCCAAGACAGAATGGTAGAATGGTACGGACTTGTATGTTTGTAGCAGAGATAATCCCATGTGAGTTGTTCTTGCTTCAATCTCTTTCTTAACGTCAGTGGAAATTACTGTACAGGACGTGTTTTTTGGAACCGATACTCATACCAGAACTAAGTCACCTACTTAGTGTTAATCAGCCAGAGATGTCATGGAGCATCACGTGTTCACGCACTTAAGCTACTAGGCACTTTCTTTATAACGTCTAGCTAGTTGACGTAAATTGAGGCGCGTTTGCTAAGCCGCATGAGTTAGCATTAGTGGGGAACTTTTGTTTCACTTGGGAAAAGCGCTTCCGTACAGCTCGAAGTACGTTGGGTCGGAATTCCGAATGTCAAGAACAACATACTGGGTAAGAGCGCTCTATTTTCGTTCACCTAGCATTGTCTGTAGAAGTTTTTTTCTCACCTAGCTAGTGTTTGCCGCAGGGTTGATTGCTGCCATGTCCTGCTAGCAAGTCTGATTTGCTTTGATTGCCATCATTAATCATGAAATATGTCCAGATTGCTGCTCATTAGCGTACGAGTACGAGGAAATGAGCTCGGTATCAGACCAGTGCCAATTATCAGTGTTGACAGAATAGATACTATATACTGTTATTATGTTTAAAAAAAATGAATAGCTTTAGTTTTTCGCACTTTAAGAAAATTTGAGTTTGACATCATCTACCTAAAGCATAGTGTGCCAATGGAGTCCCACAATGCACTGCGATGGTTTAGTGTCCAAATCATGTTGCCAGGGGCAGTGCACTGTCATTTGTAGGGAATAGGGAGTAGGGCACCATTTCAAGTGCACAATGTGTTAACTGTCGTCGTCTCTTAACAGCACCTGGTGTTGAGTCAGTTGGTAAGACACAAGGCTTTTGTTTTGTATTACAAATCCAGAAAATGATTATTTGCATTCTTATAGCTATTGCTGGAATAAAAGACTATACACACACACACACACACACACACATACATACACAGAACCTATTATTTACCGTCAAGTGCAATTACCCTTAGAATTTCAGCATGTTATGGTCTCTGTATCTTATACACTGTGAATTTACTCACATTATAATTACAGTACATGCAGTTGATTGGAAAGCTGAAGCTTTGGAAGCTGATCTGTTTGGGCAGAATGGACAGATGAGGACGTGAGAGAACAGGACAGACTAAATAACTGAAGCACCGCTGCATCTCTCTTTCTTTAGGTACAAACTAAAAGACTAAAGTGCCGCTGCATCACTTTCTTTAGGTAGAGACTAAAGGACTAAAGCACTGCTGCATCTCTCTCTTTAGGTAGAGACTAAAGGACTAAAGCGCTGCTGCATCTCTCTCCTTAGGTAGAGACTAAAGGACTAAAGCACTGCTGCATCACTTTCTTTAGGTAGAGACTAAAGGACTAAAGCGCCGCTGCATCACTTTCTTTAGGTAGAGACTAAAGGACTAAAGCACCGCTGCATCTCTCTCTTTAGGTAGAGACTAAAGGATTAAAGTGTAGCTGCATCACTCTCTCTTTAGGTACAAACTAAAGGACTAAAGTGCCGCTGCATTGCTCTCTTTATGTAGAGACTAAAGAGCCGCTGCATCGCTTTCTTTAGGTAGAGACTAAAGGACTAAAGCGCCGCTGCATCTCTCTCTTTAGGTAGAGACTAAAGGATTAAAGTGTAGCTGCATCACTCTCTCTTTAGGTACAAACTAAAGGACTAAAGTGCCGCTGCATTGCTCTCTTTATGTAGAGACTAAAGAGCCGCTGCATCGCTTTCTTTAGGTAGAGACTAAAGGACTAAAGCGCCGCTGCATCTCTCTCTTTAGGTAGAGACTAAAGGATTAAAGTGTAGCTGCATCGCTCTCTTTAGGTAGAGACTAAAGGACTAAAGAGCCGCTGCATCACTCTCTCTTTAGGTACAAACTAAAGGACTAAAGCACCGCTGCATCGCTCTCTTTAGGTACATACTAAAGGACTAAAGAGCCGCTGCATCACTCTCTTTGGGTAGAAATGAACTGAGGGATAAATCCCACTGGCCCCTCTATCAGCAGGTAGTTGAAAGGCATTATGGGTAATGTGAAAAACTCTGAAAATACACCAACATTGATGATAGAAGTTTAAACCAGGAAAGTCAACTCATAATGTAATTAGAGAATAAATTTTGGATGTCACTGGAGTTCACATATTGATTATAAATATTGATATTGAAGTCATTCAGGATGCTTTTTTCTTTTAATTGTGAATTGATATAAAAACCAACTCTTTGCCTTTAGCAATATTACTACATTATTAATCAAGTTGTTGAAAAACACACTCCACTGCTCGATATCTTCCCTCTGCCTCTCTACCTGCCTCCAACCTTTTTTTTTTTTACACTTTTGTATTGTCTGAGTAGCTTTTAGATCACAATATTCTCAATATTTGCCCCCAAACAATAAATATCTCTGTTATAACTATTTAAATCAGATCTGGAGGGCGAGAGGTTCATGCCAAAACTTCTGTTTAAACTATTATTTGGTGGATTTTCCCTTTTTTATTTTGGGATATTTTTTTTTCTTGAATCGGATTTTATACACAAAACCTGGCGTCTGGTGTCAAATGTAATTGTTTCAAAAAGCATATCGTAGTCGAGAACAATGAACTGTTAGAAGAAAAGAATTTTGAAAAAAGAAAAAAATCTTAAAATGTAAGATAGAAGATAATAGATGAATGAGATTGGTGTTAGAAAGCCATGCTCCCACTCCACGCTCTACATATATGAGAGGGGAAAAAAAAGTGCTTTAATCCATTCTTTTTTTTTTTTTGAGTCTCTCTCTTTTTCTCTCTATACAAAAACTAGAGATGAGCACCCCGTGTGCCCTTCTCGCCCTCTCACACACTCTCTCTCTCTGTCTGAGAGGTGCCGCTTCTTGAGGTGTATAATGACAGTGTCCTTCAGAAAGACAAAGGCTCTCCATATGAGCTAATTTCCCACCATCCAGCCAGACAGCCCTGAATGAGACACACACTAAAACACTCGACAGTAAAGTAGGTCTGTCTGGCTGTGCGTGGATTAAGCGAACAGATACATCAGTAGAAAGGTTTCTGTGTGAAAGATGAGCATTATTTAATGTGTCCCGACTTGTACGGCTTAGAGTGGAGAAAGGAAGACAGGGTGTCATTACTTAATCAATACATTTTACTCTTGTTTTTTTTTCACGCCTTTAGAGTATTCGCCCTCCCCCTGAATACCAGGACATTTCCTCTTCCTGTATACACACTATTTGGACCCTCAGACTAGGGGAAATATTCAGCCATTTTAATTCAGAATTCCTACTCAGACAGTCAGCAAGGTCTCCTGAACCCTGAGTTCAGCAAGTGACGTTAAATCAAAATGGCTGCTCACAGTATGAAAAGTAAACAAAGCAGCACTACACTGCTTTTTAAATGAGTTATGCTGTATATACTAGTATTTGCTTTAGATCAATTAACATACACACAAATTCACCTGTTTAATCTATAACAAATCTAAAACATAGCTGTTTCGAGGAGGTTGAGGAAGTTAGCTGGCTAGATTGTTGCTAACAAAAGACAAACGTGGAGGCATCCTTGGTTTTTTCCTCACAATTTCTAACTCGAATGCACAGAAGTAAAAAAAAAAATCCCACCTCCAACCTCTAAAGCATTTATAAAGCATCACACAACGCGAAGTCTTGCCAACATTTTTTGTTTTTGTGTACGTTCTTAGGCTTTGTTCTGTGATTGACATTCTTGTGTCATTGTTCTTGATGTTTTGTGGATCTGGATGTTTTGTTGATTTCGTAATAAACCTCCCATGCATGATCGGCCATTTCCACATCAGAAAGAGGGTGGGGTTTAGCGGTTGTAGCTTTCCTTATGACTTTTTTTAATGGAAGCCCAGAGAGACCATGAGTTATTTATATTTTTTCTGTGCCATTATCTTGATATCACGATTTTCGAAATCTCAAAAATCTTCCCGATGGTTATCACATGACGTTTGATAAATGCTGTCTATATGTTTTGCAGCTCACAAGAATTTAATTTTTTTTTTTTTTAGCTTCATCAAAATATTTGGAAATAAGATGTAAATACTGCAGAATCACCATAACGCCAATGTATGACGAATGATGTGATGGTAGTATGCTATTGTTACGTAACGTTTGTAAATAGCTTTTGTTATCTTAAGATCACAAGAAAAATAAGTTGTGACCTCGGTATACAGTATATTGTTGAATTCTCTAATCTGATTGGTTGATTTCATTTTCTGTAACAGCAGCTCAGACAGTAGTGGCAGTTATAAATCAAATCTCTGGTTTCTATTAAGGAGAGGGTTTTCTGCAAGGAGATGTTTATTTAACATTTATGGAAGGAGTCTCCAGTGTCAGTGCTTTGGAGCAGTCAGAGATAAAGCTGTAAATTTTTATTTTCCATCCCGGGAATGTTTTCAGAACAGTGGAGTTTGCGTGCAATTTCTCTGTGACACGACAAGCTGGTGAGGGAACGGCTGTTTATAGCTGCTGTAACACAAGTGACAACAGGAACTAACTCTAAATGGATAAAACGTCAGTGTTTAATGAATTAAAACTTGTAATCGTTGGCAAATTGCTGTGATGTACGGAGAATAAAACACTTCAGGATTTGTGGTTATGGGAAAATAATTAAGTTTGAGGTGGGAACAATAATTTGTTGATTGTTTTTATTTCATTTGATTAATTTTATGATTATTCCTGCCACATTAGCCAGATGTATTAAGCAAAAATAAAAACATGCACCAGCTCTGCCTCCTACGCAACACACACACACACACACACACACACAGAGACAGTTTTGTCTGCTGCTGCTTTTAGTGCCATCTTCAGTTTGCGACTCTCTTTCCCACAAAGAATTACCGAGTGAGTGACAGAGAGAGAGAGAGAGAGAGAAAGAGAGAGACGGGCATAGAGAGATGATTAAAGCTTCTGGCACCGCTGCTTTATTAATCGCTGCCACATTTGCCCAGTGCATTAAGTGTTAGCGCTCTTAAAGGTCTGCAGGATCACGCTGTGAAGAGAGAAAGAAAAGGAGACATAAGAAAGTGTTCGAATAGAGAGAGAGAGAGAGAGAGAGAGAGAGAGAGAGAGAGAAGGAGAAAGATGCAGCTCAAGGTAGCTTTAGATCTTTTATATGCCAACTCATTAGCTCTCCAAATGTGTGTGTGTGTGTGTGTGTGTGTGATACCTTAAAGTGAGCCAGGCTGCTCACGCTAACATTTAGGAGTTACAAGTTTCAGAGCATCTGTGGTTTTTGTGCGATTAATTGCTTTTCGGGGAGCGTTAAGAGCTGTTACTGTTCCTGGGGCAAAATAAAGAAATTGTGGAGAGGAAAATTTTGTGAATGAAGAAAGGGAGGGAAATAGTGTTTGGAAGGATGTGTCCTGGAGGACGTGTCCATCTCTCCATTCCTGGGCCAGTCCTCCTCCTCCATGGCCACCCACTGGACTGCTGGGTGTTTTCACACACACACACACACACACACACACACGTCTCCCCCAGACAGACTAATGCCCCCTAATAGCAGGCCCTTGTGGGAGTAATTGGAAGAGGAAGTCATTTGGGTGAGGTCACACACACACACACACACACACACACACAGGCTGTGTGCCTACTCCTTTAGGGTCACACTTTCTTTCTGCATTTCCATATTGTATGAATCTAATCTTGCCATTCAAAGAAGTCATCTGATCTGATTTGATAAAGTTTGAAGGCGGCCCTTAAAATGGAAACCAAGGGCAAATGGCGAGAGGCAGTTGACGAGGCTGTAGTGAATTATTGGAATGCAACCCAAGTCAGATACACACACACACACACACACACACACACACACACACACACACACACACACACACAAACAGCAGCCGCTGTTGTCCATCTGCCTCTCTGACAGAACGAGCACTGGATCTGTATCTCTCTCTCTCTCTCTCTCTCTCTCTCTCTCTCCCTCAGCTCATCATTGCCCTCCTGGTGCCTAATTAGCCAACATCTCTGGCCATGGCTTACTCTTGACCTTCACACAGCTGAAGAATTTGATGTTAGTAGCTTAGGAGCAGCACTGCAATTCCCATCAGCACCGGCTGTGCATGTCAGGGCCTTGTAAGAAACTGATGGAGGATATGATTAGAGATACAGTTGAAGAGGTGTTTAATCTGGGAAAAGTGTGACATGAATTTTGATAGGGATGCTCGCTGAGAAGCTGCAAATCTCTGAAAGCACTACAAGCTATAAAATGGAATTTATGAATTATAGTTTGTCAGCATAAGCACTTTCACTTGGATTTTTTAGTGCCGGACATATTTCTAAGATTATAAGCATAAACCTTTAGGCATTTATCTGTCTTTCAAGAAGTGGGTGCTTCAGTGTGTGTGTGTGTGTGTGTGTGTGTGTGTGTGTGTGTAATAGTTTTATGCCTGCTGTAAGACCCCATGATATTAGTCTCAATCATAACGGTTTTAAAACAATAACGCAAAGTTACTGATAGGGAGTAGAATTTTTTTCAGTATCCGATTCAGTATCATGATCAGCTCTCATTACTCAAAACAGTAATGATGATAAAGTAATAACTCAGATCCAAGGACAGTTTATATAGCAAATGTTAAATGGTACATCTAGAATATTTACCCAAGTAGAATAACTTCTAACTTATAAATTAGCATACAAAATAAACTCACTCACATTATTAGATACAGCTAGTATGCAGGTGTACAGTTAGAGACTATAGCTCATCTTTTTCCATGCATAATGTGTGTTCATCCTTCATCATGTTCAGTTTTTGACCATTCTTCACTTTCGGGTAAATAGTTTTGGTTCAATTTAGACAGAAATGCTGGTTAAGGTTGGGCTTGCATTAGGATTTGCCTTTGGTTAGCCCTAGTCTAGGCTTAGGGTTGGTTTAGGATTACCTTTGGGGGAGGGTAAGAGCTGGGATAGAGTTATTGGTGGTTTAGGGGTAGCCTTGGTCCAGGGTTGGTCTACAATTAGGCTTGGTCTAGGGTTAGTGCTGGGGTAAGAGTAGGGTTGGTTTAGGGTTAGTGCTGGGGTAAGGGTAGGGTTGGTTTAGGGTTAGGCTTGGTCTAGGGTTAGTGCTGGAGTAAGAGTAGGGTTGGTCTAGGGTTAGGCTTGGTCTAGGGTTAGTGCTGGAGTAAGAGTAGGGTTGGTCTAGGGTTAGGCTTGGTCTAGGGTTAGTGCTGGAGTAAGAGTAGGGTTGGTCTAGGATTGGGTTTGGTCTGAAGCAGGGTTAGAATTTGTCTAGTGTCAGGGTTGATCTAGGGGTAAGGTTAACCCTGGGCTAGGTTTAGGGTTATATTTGGTCTAGGGTTAGGGTTGGTCTATGGTCAGAGTTGGTATAGCTTTAACCTTGGTCTAGACTTAACCATGGTGTAGGGTTAGGGTTGGTCTATGGTTAGCCTTTGTTTAGGATTAGGATTACTTTATGGTGAGGGTAGGGTTGGGCTAGAGTTAGGTTTGAGCCTGGGTTAGTCTTGGTCTAAGGTTAGCCTTTGTCTAAGATTAAGATTGGTTTGGCATGATGTTGGGTTTATCTAGGGTTAGAGTAGGGTTAGGGTTAATCTAGGGTCAGCCTTGTGCTAGGGTAAGGGTTAGTCTAGCATTAACCTTGGGCTAGGGTTAGGGTTGGTCTAGGGTTAACTTTGGGCTAAGTTTAGCCTTGGGCTAGGGTTAGGGTTTGTTTAGGTTTGGTTTACAATAGTGTTTTCAACACAGAAGTGGAAAAAACTGCAACATGGCTATACTTGATACACAGCACCACATACACTGCCATATCAGTATAACTGCTGCGCTGAGAAAGAACCACCACTCACATAATATCCGGGCATTTGGGGGTCATATGCTGGAAAATGGATGAAGGACATTTTACTAAAATAAGAGCCAACTTACTGTCAGAAACTAGATTGGAACGTTTTGACAGAAGCCTTTTTGCTTTTTTTTTTGTCTGAAAAGAAAAAATCCTCCAGCCTTGGCAATCTCGCCATGTCTTACCACGACAGAACAATAGAAGTAATCACTGTCAAGTCTGCTGCTTTGGAGAATTTTCTGTGCCTTCAGCTTTAATGTGATGCATTTCAAAGAGCAAATGGCATCTGCCTCACCCCCAACAGCTGTCATCGGCTTCATCCAGAGGTCAGAAGTCAGGAGCAGTGGAGAAAACAGTCCACATAAAAATGCCATCACCTCCGTGACTGGAAAACATAGACAAGTACGAGTCACTCTATGGTCAGACAAATTTGACGTGGCATTCCACAACTGAAATTTATGGAGACAAAGATGTTCGAAGTCGTGGAAAGATACAGTATGTTTTGGTATGTCTTTATGCCCAAGACTCACCCTTTCCTCAGTGAGTAATTTCACCTGGATACTGTAGAGTTGCACCTAAGAACTGCTGCTCAAAAGGATCCCAACTGAATCCGATTCCAAGGTTCGAGGTTTCTTCCTCATGTGTTCTCAGGGAGTTTTTCCTTGCCACTGTCACCTCTGGTTGCTCGTTTCATTTGGAATCGAAATTACCAACACTGGATTGAAATGCTGGACAATTTTGCATTTAGCGGTCACAGCCTGCTTTCTGTAATGGAAGGGGAGGAGCCATCAGAGCGCGCTGCCATTTTGAATTTCCTGAATGGCCTATGCATTAAGCAAAAAAAAAAAAAAAAAGGAGCTTTTGCTTTTGGGGTTGATCCATTTGGGGATCTTCCAATGACGTCATGGTCCCACACTCTAATCTGTCGTTTTCATTTAGTCTTTAGGGTTTGATGTATTATGTTTATAAAAAATCTGACTCATATATTACAGAGGCAAGTAGTCAAAAAAATATATACTGTAATGTGCATTACGGGATTTGAGACAAAGCCCAAGATATATATGGAAATGTTCAAAATATACACCGAAAGTGTTAATCATAGTGACAGAAAACGACATATTTTTTAAATATATATACAAAAACATAGAATGATACAGCCTAATCTTCAGCATAAAGAAAGAAAAATAGAAATTACATTTAAAAAAAAAAAAAAAAAAAAAGGCTGGTAGCCTGTAGGTCTTCTGAAAGATGCTGTTGAGTGATGACAGTGCACATATGGGTGGAAATGTGAGACAGGAAGAAGCACTGAAAGACAGGAAGACAAAAGGACAGAGAGGGTGAGAGCGAGAGAGCGAGAGAGAGAGAGAGTGTGTGTGTGTGTGTGTGTGTGTTTTGTAGCAAAGCAACAAGAAAGGGTGAAAAAGGGAAAAGGAGAGGAAACACAAAGATAGGACAACATAAAAGGTTTCAGGGGAGGATGGGAAAACAGGTGAACACACACACATACACACACACACACACACACACACACACACATACACACACAGAGACACACAGAGACACACACACACCTTTCCTTTACTTTGATCTTTATCAAAGCATCAGCAGCAGCCTCGTCGGCCAAATATAACGGTTTCTGCTCTTATTTTGCGTCACCACAAAAAAAAGGTTTAATTCTGACAGTTTAATTCACTCCAAGATGTCTTCACTGGCCTAAAAAAAATGACAATAATACAAAAGAAATCAGGTGTAACAGCAATAAGAGTGTGTTTTATGTTGTGCTGCACATCTTGCCACTTGCTTTTTTTTTTATTTATTACAATTTTAAAAATCGACTTTGTGTCACACTGTCCAGCACAGACTGTCGTGACAGTAGAAATGAAGTAAAAAAAAAAAAAAAGGGATAAAAAAGCAAAATGTTATATAGTTACATATTCACCTTCACTGTTTATGTAGTATTTACAATCTAAAATTAATTTTCAACAGAAATCCATCTTTGGAAAATTTCCCCTTGTGCGTCTGCCGTTACAAACGAACGCTTGCATAAACGCGTTTTTGAAAACGCGTGATATTTTCTGTGAGGAGACGTTTATTCCGCATTTTTGGAAGGAGTCTCCACCCCTAAATATAATAACCTTGAAAATATGGGTTGTAATTTCCACCACACAAACAAACAAACAAACAAAAACTAAATAAATAAATGTATTATTTATTTATTAATCAAATCGTGGACCCCATGGCTATGCTTGTATGTAGACAGCAAAGATGTAACTACAAACCAATGAAAATTACGCTATATCATTATGTAATTAATAAAAGAACTTCAACTGTTAGTAAATTTGCTGTAGTATAAATGGACTAAAATACTTTGGGACATGCTGAAGTTGGTAAATAATAAACTTCGGGTGCTATCAGTAACCATTTGGTTATTTTCCTCTAACAGTTTCCTACTGTGGTGTAGAACTTGACCATGGTGTGTACAGTTTATATAAATATGAAAACTGGCAGCATTAGTGTCATATCTTAGCTGTGATTTTCTTATCAGAATCTCAGTTAACGTTGTTATGGCAATTCGGACCGTAAGTAACTTCTCGCCAACCTTAAAACTTCTCTTAGTGCTAATTTAAACCCATGTGCTATATACAGTACGTGTGTTTGTTGCCTTTCTGGGTCGAGTTTCTTCACAGCACAAAGATCATCGTTAAATGGTAGAGCAAGCATCACATTGAGCACTCTCTCTCTCTCTCTCTCTCTCTCTCTCTCTCTCTTTCCCAATTAAGACGATCTTAATGGAAACTCAACCCCGGTTTATTAGAGATACTACAGTACATCTGGCACAAGCGACAACTAATAAAATCATCGAAACGAGCAAAGCGAGTGAAAAATTCGTTTCTTTTTTACAAACAAGAATCAGTCAATCAGTTGTTCTGTAAGGCCTGTACAGAGATGATAATAAGATTATAAGATTAATTCCATGATTAAACCATCTCAGGCAACAATATCTCATATCTTCGACGGTGGAGTGGCTGCTGCTTTATGTCCCAGGGCGCCCTCATGTCTGTGTTAGCTTCTGGCTCTCCCTTTTAGTTATGCTGTCATAGCTAG
>CM075006.1:27287481-27297657 GCA_037576675.1 Pangasius sanitwongsei
GGTTTTCCAAGTGTATCACTGCTAATGGGACGGTTTTCCAAGTGTATCACTGCTAATGGGATGGTTTTCCAAGTGTATCACTGCTAATGGGACGGTTTTCCAAGTGTATCACTGCTAATGGGATGGTTTTCCAAGTGTATCACTGCTAATGGGATGGTTTTCCAAGTGTATCACTGCTATTGGGACAGTATTCCTTGTGTATTAATGCTACTGGGATAGCTTTCATAGTGCACCACTGCTAATGAGACGGTTTTCCAAGTACTGAGACAGCTTTCATAGTGCATCACTGCTGCTAATGGGACAGTTTTTCCTAGTGCATTTTCCTAATTTCCAGAAATTACATTTTGTTCCAATGTAAGCAAGTCATATGGCGGAATGACAACACCCACTTGACTTGACATTGTGCATTACTATCAGTACCAGCCTGCAGGGATTCCCAAAGAGCGATAAATTTGGAGGTGTAAATGTGTCACAACTCAGACACAACTGTATCTGGGGCATATACAGCTTAGAGACAAGAAAAATCTTTATTAGTGTTTTATTTATCCCCAGTTCTCATCCCTGAGTCATCTCTCTCTCTCTCTCTCTCTCTCTCTCTTTCTTTCTTTCTTTCTTTCTTTCTTTCTTTCCTCCAGATGCTTTGAAGCTCACGCTACCCCTGAATCCCTACAGTCATCTCATTTGCAGAATTCTAATAAACTTCTCGAAAAGCCAGACACATTTCTCAGGCCTTCACCTCCCAAAGTCCCAAATCTCCAAATTAGATATTGCTGTAAGGTCAGTGACCTCGGCTTACCCAGAGAAACACAGAGCATCTGAGGAAGATTAAACGACTTCCAAAGGACTTTTTCTTCACGCTGGAGCCCAAGCTGGGCTTAAATCATTTCCGCATAAACAATACGAGATCGGATCAGCATGTCGATCTAAGAGCAAAAAGACAGTGTTATTGACGCAGAGGGGTTTTTTTTTTTTCACTCAGCTCTATAAAAAGTGCATTTTCAGAATTACGCCTAGATGAAAGACCTTGTAAACCCATCAAGGAGGTGAGGAAATTAATATTCTAGGATTGCAAACAGGCAAGAAGCACACATTCTTGGGAAAGCTCGCCAGCTGTTTGCAGCCACAAAGAGATGAGAACATGGCAAAAAGAGAGAGAGAGAGAGAGAGAGAGAGAGAGAGGGGTACACCATTTGAAAAGTTTATAGCTTTTCTTACAACTTGAATCACACCAAATCCAAAGAAATATCTCTCAAATTTGGCATGATATCCATTCTATTTTTTTTTTTTTTTCCCATGATGCCTTTGCTGTCAATATAATTCATCTACTCTTCAGATATAATTTCCCCATTGCAAAACAACAGCTGGCTAACCCCACGTTCACACCACAGCGACAAAGCGGCAGCTTTGAAGAAAAGAAGAACCATTCGTTTTTTTAATGTACACCATTTTAGTAAACAGCTGCAAGCGACAAAGCAACGGCATGATGTTCTCGATTCTGTGCAAATTATCATATGACACGGCAACGGATGATTCCTCGGACCAATCCTGTGGCGCGTGTGGAGCGACGTTTCTTAAGTTCCCCGTTCAAAATTTTAGTTCCTGTCTGCAATTAGTTCCCTTTTACAATTTGACGCACAATCATGGAAGAAAAACGTCCGTCTTACCCTGTCATATCCGGTATAATCTCTCATTAAATGTATATAGAGACATCACAAAGAAAACTAAAGCTTGGAAGGAAGTGGAGATGTCCTTCTGGTGACTGTGAATAGCTAGTGCACTTAGATTGCTTTGCTAATCTGTCAAAGGAGCTATCATGAAGCCTAGCATGTACCATGTGTAACAGAATTGATGTATATAATTCATACAGTGAGCTGTATATAGTGTTCAATCCTTTAGCTACTACCATTTTTCACGAATATTAGCAGTTGTGCCACATCCACAAGAGACAAACGACATGTCGCTTGCTCGAGAAACCTTGGTCACGGATCAGTGTTGGTTTGTAGCTAGCTACAAGTAACGATGCTACTAGCTTAACTACATTTTTAGTAGCGTAGCAGTCGCCAAACTATTTTCAAAGCAGTGCAGCTTTTCCAGAAACAAGCTACGTTTTTCACCAAGTGGCCGTGTAGCCCAACAAAAAACTCAACACCACCTTTCCCTTTTCATATAACCAGTTCTACGCTATTTTTTAAAAATAATTTTTAAAAAAACGCAGTGCACAAATTGTTGTGTCCACCCGTAATCAAGTAGCGTAAAACGCTAGTGAGGAGTGAGGAGGATAGATTCTAACAAGACTCTCGACCATCTGTATATTTGGCCTTATTTTTCAACGCTTATGAGCGTGAAAGATTGACACGGCTTCGGATACGAGTTTGTTTGTAACGAATGCCAAATGAAAAACCCATGTAAGGGGACAGTTAATGGTGGGGAGCTCATTATCTGTTTTTGTCTTCGCTGATGGTTAGCTAGCTTGTGAAGTTACAAGTGCGATCAGGAATGATTAGTGTTCGGTTCTGAGTCTAGTGTTCGGGTTAGCCTAATAGCTAGTGTTCGCTAATATGAAATAACAAGCGGATATTGCAGTAAATGCCCAAACGTAGCTGTTTAATTCAGTGATATATGGATTCCGATATCTCCATTAATGTTAACTAGCTAGCTAGAAATTTCCGGAAATGTAGATTGTAGCTACTTTACAAAAAGGGTAGTTTGGCTTTAGCGTAGCGATTTTAAAGCATGAGAAGCTTGTAGCTTGACAAGTTACGGTTGCAAGTTACAAGTAGCTTCCCGAACACCGTAACAAACAAGTTTGATGCTAATCAGGGTACGAGTTAGCATGTTAGTTAGCATGAGCTTTGTCTTTTGAACTAAGGGTCAAAGAGTTTTTCAAATCGGAGTATTCATGTATCAAGTGTAACATAGCAGACGCTAGCTGTGCACACATCCCACCGCTCCCAGGCATTTTCTACGTCTCCTGTGTCAGGATCTGCACACACAAGTAGCTCATTCAACCACACACACACACACACACACACACACACACACACACACAGCACTGAGTAGGCTTAAATAAATCCAGCACACGTGAACCGGGCCTTACCCTTCTCTATTCAGGAAAAAGGGAAATAAATACCAGTGGAGGGACTGAGCTCTGCTCCTCTGGGATTTAGACAGAGGGATGGAAAGAGAGAGCAAAGAGCGAAAAAGGGAAAGAGAGAAAATCTGAAACAAGATTACAGTTGAGGCAGAGACGAAAGAGCCCCATAGGTCTAAAAAAAAACCCTTGCTTTGCTTAGCAACTCTCTAGTTAGCATAGATAGATAGATAGTTAGCATAGATAGATAGATAGATAGATAGATAGATAGACTTAGAGAAAAAGATGTCTTCAAGGGTTCTTTATTCATTGGATAATGGGGAACCCATTAGATAAGGGTTCTACTTGGTGCATTCTGATAGAGAATCACAATGCTATAGAGTTCTACATAGAACCATTAACGGTTCTCCCAGAGGGACAACTGTATAAACCTTAAGGGTTCTATGTGTTCCAAGAGGATGGATGGATGGATGGATAGATAGATAGACCATTTGATGATGCTTCTTAGCTTCTAAAAAAAAAGGGTTCTACCTTTTTCAGTATAACACTCTGCTGTAGGGTTTTACATAGAGCTTTTCCCCTAAGGGTTATAAATGTTCTAAGAGGATGGATGGATGGATGGATGGATGGATGGATAGATAGATAGATAGATAGATAGAGTTCTATTTGAAAGGAAAAGACTCATGGTTTTACAGAGTCTAGAGAAAGTCTTTAGTGGTTCTTCCAGTGGGACAACTGTGGAACCCTTAAGGGTTCCGATAGATAGATAGATAGATAGATAGATAGATAGATAGATTGGTATAAATTGGTAACCCATTTGATGATGCTTTTTGATGAAGGGTTCAACCTTTTTCAGTATAAAATTCTGCTGTAGGGTTCTACATAGAGCTTTTCCCTTAAGGGTTCTAGATAGATAGATAGATTAGATGATGAGAACTATTATTATTATTATTATTATTATTATTATTATTATTATATAAAAGTTATTAGTTCCCGAAATGGGTCCTACTTGGAACCTTTTCTGAAATTGGGCAGGACATTTTACATTCCACTGCAGGAGCAACTGTAGAACCCTATAAAGGGTTATGTTTTCTTTTTCAGTGTAGATAGACTTCAAACCTTTACTGATCAGATGGATGGATGGATGGATGAACTGACAATCAGATACATATACTTTTTAAAAAGTTTCCATCTAACACCCTTAAGCATTCTTCAGCAAGTTTCTGAGTCCAATTAGAACCCAATTCGGAAGCTTAAGAATCCGTAACTATCCAAGGAACCTTTAAAAACATCCTGAAGGACATTGGTTCTGAGAGCGTCACATGAAATACAGCACCTGAACATCACCAAGCATGAAGTTGGGCTGGTGCTCCTGGAGGTTTTGATGGGTTACTGGGGTATTTTAACCCGAAACCTGGTTGCCTCTGCCAGGAGGTTAGGACTTGGTTGTAGATAGTTACTTTTATCAAAATAATGACCCCAAACATGTTTAATGCATGTGATATTAATTTTGCTTATTTTCATGGACCAATAATAATCTGGACTTCATATATAATGTTACACTATCACATAGGTCAAGGTTTTAACACTAAATATGTGGCAGATAATTTATAGGCCCTAATATGAACTTGAATAATATGAATATGAAAAAAAAAACAAAGTCAAATGCCAGAGGCTAGATGATGAGAGCTTACTGTCCTAAAGATGGAATGAATGATCAAGTGATCTGTGCTTCACGGCGGATTAATTGAGCGTACAGATGCTTCGCAATCCTGCCCGAGATGTCAGTGAAGAACAATGGTGGCGTAATCCAAACCCCAGGATGCCTGCAGCTCCCGGTGTCGAAATGCTCTGCTGGCCCACTTTATCCCGCTGACAGAGCTAATGAACAAGTGGCTGCTTTGTCTGACAGAGAGAGAGAGAGAGAGAGAGAGAGAGAGAGAGAGACGGTGAGAGAAATAGAGAAAAGGGAGGTCAGGATATCACATTAAAGAAATCGTTTGGCCAATCACGCTTTAATCGATGAATAAAGTGGCTGGCAATGCATACAGTAATCAGCTTGGTCTTCTTTGTAGCGTAATGTTAACTGACCTCCCTCATAATTAGCAGCTAATTCTTTAATGGTTTGCCTTATTTATTTTTTTTAACACACTCCAACCGCCAGAAGCTGCAGTCATGAAAGCCCCCAGCTAGGGAAGCTATTCTACTTTACGTTAAGCTTTAGTAAGTGTGATAAGGCCGTCGGTGGACATACACAAACACACACGGTGCGGAAATGAGATTCGTCGGTCTGCAGCCTTGTTATTATTATACATCTACGTGAGAAGCCAGTAATTGTATAGGAATTGTATATGTGACAGGCGTTGCTTATTAAACTACCGGGATTGCATTTTGACGCCGAGCTTGTCATAGTTGAAACGCACAGCCTCGTTTCGCCTTCCAAAAGGTCTGATTAAGTAATTAGCAACTCGGTGGAAACGAGAGTGAAATAGCAAGCAGCACCGAATGTTCATCTGTCTACAAGATAATAGGCTTACACCACAATCTGAGGAAAATAATTTACACTGGCGTAGAGAGAAGAATCTATAACACACTGGCATGACAAATGGAAGTGACAGGTCGCAATAAAGGTTGGCATCAGCCATGAGCCAGAGCCTCTGTCTTCTTCTGCACATCTCCTTTCCTCTCACTTGCCCCATTTGTTATGATATTTGGTATTATGGTATAATAATTCCTATAAATTATACTGTATTCTATTCTAGTCTATTCTAGTCTATACGCCGTTGTTGTTAGATGTTGTTCCCAGGACAACCACAGCCTGGACATTCCATAAAGCTGGGCTTGATCAAGGAGCAGCAAACCACATGAGATGCTGTTTGGTGTTTGCCAAAAGGCATGTTGGCGCCTCATCAAACATGTGGAAAAAGGTTCTCTGGACTGATGAGATCAAACCGAACCTTTTGGCCTTGGCACAATGTGCTATGTTTGGCAGAAACCCAGCACTTCTTATCAGCCTGAGAAGACCATCCCCAGAGTGAGACATGGTGGTGGTAGCATCATGTTAAGCATTACCCTTGGCCTCTTGGTTACTTCTCTGGCTAATGCCTTCCTTACATGGTCACTTACTTTTGGAGCACAGCTTCCTCTAGGCAGGGTTGCTGTTGAGCCATATTTTTTCTGCGTTTTAATAATAGATTTAATGGTACTTTGTGGGGATGTTGAACTTTTTAGGGTTTTTTATTTATTTTTTTTTTAAACCATACACAGAACTTTGTCCCAGACTTGTTTTGATAGCTCCTTGGTCTTCATGATGCAGTTTGTTTCTACATGTTCTCTAACAAACTCTTCCCAAAATGTGCAAAAGTTCAAGGGGATATATACAGTATATATATATACATACATACAGATTCAAGGATTACTTTATGGTCCTGCCAAAAAGAATGCCCTTTAGTTTATGTTTGAAGTCCTGCAAGAATTCTTCCTCCCCTGTTCCCCGACATACGCGAACATATTTTTGTAAATGATATAGAAAATTGTCTTTTGCTCAAGGTCATCCATCATACTATTTTAGCTCTGCATGAGCTGTCAAAGTTAGGTTTGAACCGATATGAAATACAGGAGGAATTTGCTGACCACATTTTGCAGCCCTTCTCCGGGCAAGTGCTCCGGAGAGCTTCGCAAGTGCCGGAGAAATCCATATCCAAGCAGATTTGCACTCCAACACCCTGCAAGTAACGTCCGTGCATGCGATGAAACTTTCCTACGAGATGAAACGGGCCTCTGATTTACTTGTGTTCCACGGATCTGGTCTAAAAAGCTGCGCAGTAAAGCGTCGTATGTCTTATGGTGCCCTTCTCTGGCATCGTGGTCCCGTTCTACGCAGTGCTGCTTATAATGTCATTGTTATCAAAGACGTTTTAACCCTTTCACGCTCCGTCTTCCTTTCCAAACTCACATTTTAATGAGGTAAGGAGGGTCGGAGAGCATTAACTGCAACGAGATATCGATATGAAACTCCAGCGGTGAAGGCTGGTTATAAGCAAAGTTAACGAGTGAGATAGACCAGAGCACGTAAAAATGTCGGCATGTAGCTTTTATCACAGAGGCTGAGGTTATCCAACCACAAAACAACTTAATTCATTACACCTCATTTAGGATACATACAAAGCTATAAAAAAAATTATGGCTGCAATTCTGGAAACTGATACTCCTTACATGGAGTGAGCGAGGGAAAAATCCACGAGCAGTTATACAGTCGAAAGAATAAGTGCACTACTAGGATTAGAGATGTAGAGTAAGGGTATAAACATACAGTATATCAGATTGGCAGTTTATTAGGAACACCTATTAGGTATGTAAAGTAAAGATAAACAACTTTTTAAACACAGCTTAAGTGTCCTTTACAACTTTTTTTTTTTTTTTTAATTTTTGCATTAATCTCTTCCTAATCCATTAGTCCATTACAGGTTATGAAAAGTGTATATTTTAGTCACAAAACATTCAGTCAACCCTTTACATGAACACATTCACCCGTATGAACTACTTGGAATATTCCGCCAACAGGAAGTTGCATCATCCCAGTTTCCTAAGGATCACAGGAAGAAGAAAAGTACATTCTTTCATTATCTTTTCTTTATTTTCAGTGATACTCTGACATTGACTAACGAGATCACTTTGAAAGTACAGCCCTGTTAACCAAAACCAATACAGGTTGGAAGTAAATTTTTCATTTAAAAAAAATTTAAGTAAATTATTAGAATGTCACGCCATTAGCGTGGATGCTAGTTAATCGCCATTTTGTGTATTTGCTAATTGTATGCTATAAAAGAAGTTTCTCATTTAAGAGCAAACTTTGTTTCTCAAGATTCACTTGTTTTTTAAAAAAAAAACTTTAATTTTTAAGAGTTTTAAGCGCTAAATGGCACGACAGTCGTGGAATCACCCACAAGATGTATGAGATCTGTACTAATCGGGTCAGAGTCAGGTGTTATTTTTGAAAAGTAAGTGCCATTTGCATTCACTTTTGAAAAATGATGACTTAAGTAGGTCTGCAGCGCTTGATAGCGGGCTCAGGCTCGCTAAGAAGAAGCTGAGAAGAAGCTGAGCTGGCAAAAAACACACCGCTCTGTACAGCTTTCCTTCCTGTAACAGGTGCGAGAAGACACAAGCGTCTTCTAGCCGTCTTCCTTTCCATCTTATATCTGTGCGTTCTCGTCTGTTCAACAGGAAGATGCAGAGAGAACCAGAGAGAGAGATGGAGATGAAAGACAAACAGAGAAAACGGTGGTGGGTGGCGTGTTTTTCTTGTCGCTTTTCAGAAAGGAGAGACGCAGGTGAATCTTGTTTTCATTATGGCTGAAGATTGAACTGGCACCTATTGAGCCGCTATCAATCATGAATTCCATCATGGCTTGTCAAGGTTGAGTTATCGGCATGAATGGCCTTCCCCTCTTCCCCTCCTCCTTCGCTCTCTTTCGTTACTTCCCTTTCTGTTATCACTTTCTCCATTCTCCGTGTCTCCCACTCGCTTTCTCTTTATTTCTTTCTCAAACTACACTATAGGACAAACTCCAGCACCACGTGCTCAGGATGCACGTGATATTATTAAACCTCACTGATAACATCAGAATTATGTGGTAGATCTGAAGTTAAAATCCTCCTTGAACGACTTGCTTGATAATCTTGCGATCTTCAGTGGTCTCCGAGTTTCCTACATTACCCAGAATGCCTTTTGACTACAATACCTGTCCTTTGTGCCTAAAGTAAGCGATGCAGCGGCGCTTTAATCCGGCGCTTTAGAAGCTCTCCCACCTCTTCATCTACACCTTAGTTCCCAAAGCTCCAACTTTCATGCTAATGCCATCGTCGACACCGTCATGCTCATCATCTTGTGATCGCTAACTTGCTGAGCAGAGTCTGCTTTGTAGAAATTCTGCTTCTCTGCTGAATTTCTCATTAGCATGACATCAAACGTCGCTGGGAAAATGCCGAGTGAGAAAAGACGTTTTGTTTTTAGGAGCTGACGGCAAAATGTGAATCGAGATCAATGAATGTTTTGTCTCCTATTAAAGACCATTGTAACTGCGCTAGAAATAACAATGCCCCCCGGTGATGTCAGTGCTCACACACCCACCAACTTTTCACAGGAATAACACAAATACAGCACCAACCACAAATAAGCACCAGAATCGCTAAGCACATTACAAATGGTGCAGTTTGAACGTATTTAATGTGTTTCAGGCTGGACTTTTCCTTTAATTATGGCAACTCAAAAGAGATCCTAGGGACTAAACAAACAAAGCAAAGCAAAAAAAAAAAAAAAGGCAAGAGACTGACATCTGGTCCACATTGGAACAGCAGGAAATGATTTCATTAAACGAGCAACAAAAGATGACAGACAACGCTTATAACTTCTGGGTGATTATGGGCTGAAATAAGATTGGCTCATACATGCAGGATTCTCTATTGTCCACCAAACAGCTGTGATGTAACTTTCGTGACTTTTTCCGTCACCCATGCAGGGTCAGGGATAACAACAAGTCAGAAAATAAAACAAATGAATTAAAAAGCGGTTGTGCGTCTGTGTGTGTGAATGCCAGAGACTCCCCTGGATCAATTTGGGAGCAGACACTTGATTTCAGCCATGCATCGTCCGTCAGCTAAGCACACAGGATCCTTTCATGTCGATCCGGGCTTGTGTTACCAACCGAGATCAAGGTTTTCAGACAGTGTGTGTGTGTGTGTGTGTGTGTGGTGTTTGTATGAAAATGAGGAATTGTGTCTGTATTTGGATGGACGCAAAAAATGAGAATGTCTCAGTGGGATTGAGGAAAGCAGTGAAGAGTGAATATAAAGTACTGTAGTATCACAGAGGACTACACACTGGCCATCAAATAACTACCTAAGCTCACTGCATACACTATATGGCCAAAAGTATGTGCACCCCTGACCATCACAGCCATATGTGCTTGTTGAACATCTCATTCCAGATTTATTCCCTCCTGTGTTTGCTGTTATAATGAGCTCCACTCTTCTTTCCACTAGATGTTGGAGCGTGGCTGTGGGGATTTGTGTTCATTCAGCTA
>CM075006.1:27297757-27312152 GCA_037576675.1 Pangasius sanitwongsei
AGCTCGCTTTGTGCACAGGAGCATCGTCATGCTGGAACAGGTTTGGGCCTCTTAGTTCCAGTGAAGGGAAATTGTAAGGGAAAGGCCCACATATGTGTGTGATGATCAGGTGTCCACAAGTCTTTTTGGCCAATACAGCGTATATTCATACTCATACAAATACAGTGTATGTACATATATATATATACATTACATTCTTACAGTTCTATGGTTGTAAATATCCAGGCGTAATAAAATGACATCTGGTCCTTATCAAGTCCTAAAACACGAGGTCCGGACTGTGACTTGGCCAATCCAAAACCTTGAGTTTTATTCTTTTTCAGTCATTTGGTTGTACTTATGCTGGTGTGCAATCATATGATCATTGAGTTGCTACACAAACCAGTTTTGGCCAAGCTTTAGCTGCTGGACAGATGGCCTCATGTTTGCCTTAAGAATGCTTTGGAATAACAACAAGATTTTGGGAAACTCAATGACCTTTAAGGTGCTCTGGACCTGTGGTGGCAAAACACGCCCAAATCCTCACCCCTCCAACACCATGCTTCACAGTGAGCATGAAGTGTTTGTGATGATATCCAGTCTTTGGTTTTTGCCAAACATGGTGCTGTTCATTGTAACTAAACATCTCCAATTTGGACATTGTTTCAAAAATTATGAGGCCTCTTTAGACAAACTTAAGTCAAGCTTACACATTCTATCTGGGGAGGAAAGGCTTTTCCCAGTTTTTTTTTTCCTGATCGTAGAGTCATGAACTCCAAAATTTAATATCCTAACTCAGGCCTGCAGTTCCCTAGATGAAACTCTTTCTAATTTCTCTGTTTATCAAACAGTCTGACCTTGGGGCAAATTTGCTGGGATGTCCACTCCTGGGAAGATTGGCAACGGTCTTGAATGTTCTCCATTTCTTAATAAACCGTCTCCCTGTAGAATGATGGATTTGAAATTGTTTGGATATCACTTTATAAGCTCTTCCCAGACTGATATGTAGCAACAGTTGCTGCTCTGAGATCATAGGTGATGTCTTATCTCCTTAGCATGGTGTTGACCCAAACTTGAATGCTTCAGACCACCAGATGTCCAAAACTTCTGCTTATATAAAAGGTGGCCACACATCCTGATGATCATCTAACCAGGTGCAATTATTTAGCAGATGATTTATTATCCCACTATC
The DNA here is from genome assembly GCA_037576675.1 of Pangasius sanitwongsei. NCBI lineage: Eukaryota > Metazoa > Chordata > Actinopteri > Siluriformes > Pangasiidae > Pangasius > Pangasius sanitwongsei. The sequence continues at coordinate 27,298,929 of CM075006.1, forward strand.
CAGTATCATCCAGAAGAGGATGGGTTCCCTTTTGAGTCTGGTTTCTGTCCAGGGTTCTTCCTCGTGTCATCTCAGGGAGTTTTTTTTCTTTGCCACAGTCACATCTCATTAGGGATCTAAATCTATATCTGGATTTCAGTAAAGCTGCATTGTGGCAGTGTCTTTTGTTAAAAGGCGCCATACAAATAAAAACTGAATTGAAATGAGCTATTCGTGAAGTGCGTGGTTACATGATAATGTATGCATTGTGGCTGTAGCAGTCACAGAAGATCAAGCTGATGCCACATTTATTAAGAATGAATCAGCATGTGATCAATCAGGAGAAGAAAAAGAAAAGAGTCTGAAGTAACCTAAATACTCTGCTTACAACTTAGCGAGCTTTAAGCTCATTTCAATCCCACAATTCTCCCGGAAATGCCAGATTTCTATCATTTACTGGAAATGACTCAAACATCTCATAATTCATTACATTATTACCATAATTTACTGCAAATGCACAATATGCAATGTTATCGTAAACTTTGCTATAAAATTACAGCAGTTGTTTACAGGGCACACACAAACATCCCCAGGACGATTACCAGCGGAGTTGAATCAAAAGTGCCAACTAAAGCAAGTGAGGAATTCTTATAAATCAGGAACTGAAAAAGAGAGAATGCTTGGCTCTTTGTCCCGAAATTAAAGCCAAAGTAACAGCCTGGGGTTCATTCTGTGTATTTACACCCTACTACATGGTAGTGGTATCACTTTGATGTTTTTCACAAACACTATTTGAACATTTGTAATTCTTGTAATTCTCTTTATCAAGAAAAACATTCCCCGTTCCATTTCCCAAGCCAATGTACACAAGCTAACAATGTTTAGAAGTTAGCCTTAAAGCAATGGACCTGCTGTTAACATTTCTATGTTTGTTACTTAGTTTTGAGGTTTATTTTTCAAAGTTAAACTATAACCCTGTGTTCCACACAATGCCGCTTTACGTTCTTTGCTGATGGTCTGTGTCTTTGTTTCTCTCTGCTTCAGATCGCAGTTAACAGGAAATGACACACCAAAACATTCTTTACAGCTTCATAATCTCTGTAAGATATTTAAGCTGTCTTGCGAAACATCTGCTATAACCACAGATAAATGATAAACTGCAGTGCAAACTTCACTTTAACTGTTGTCCCCCTGAGCACAGATTTATTGTATGAAAATGCAACTATTCAAATATCGCTTACATTATTTAAATGTGTACAATAATATTTTTACTATTTATTGGAGCCACAATGCATTTTGTTCCTGAAACTTCCAACAAAAGACCTTAGGTCTAAGTTGCCATTATTTATTAAAAATAAAAAAAAAAGTGGTATGTGGAGGCAGGACGTACGTGCATAAAATCAGTGATGTGTTTATTTGGGGAAATCCAACTATCATAGTCATAATTCCAGGCAAAACCACAGGCAGACGACATTAAACTAAAGTAGTCCATATTCAACGTAAACACGAGCATGGGTCAGAACTTGGAAGTACCAAGAAAAACAAAGGCTGGGAAAAATAGGAAACGAGAAATGACGATACAGTTGATGAGAGTTTGCAGTGAAACTAGAAAACAACAGACAAACTAATCAAGGACTTACAGAACACATGGACACAACTGGAAAACATGCCGATGAAGGACAGGGGTGGAGACGAGACCTAAATCAAACAAAGGCGCATGGCAATGTAAACAAAAAAGCACATGGAGGGAAATTTAAAAAAGAAAAACACGAGAACAGTGCTTATTGTGCTGGGAAATGTGTTGAGCACTGAGAGGAGGAATTCATGAAAGAGAACCACTGTGATGGTGCCGTTGTATCAACAAACGTTTTGAATAGCAAGCACTCACACAGAAACGAATTTTCTGTCCACGAATAAAGCCAGTTTGAGGTCACGCAAAATGTGCAGGAATCTGATTAACCATGTTTATGGTGTTCCCTACAACCTCTAACCCCAAACCCCATATAAGAACCCCATTCATAAGTATTTGTAATTGTGAGAACATGTTCATATGGTTTTGGCTTGATCATGACTTGTGTTTATAGAAATGTTCTGTATTTGGTGAAGAACAGCGAGAAGGAGGAGTAGACAACTTCATAGTGCTTTAGAGCTCTCTTCCTCCTCCTGCTGCACAAATCCTGCTCTCCTCTAGTTACAGAGGGGGGTTACTACCCACTGAGATGCTGAGATCTGAGAGAACCATGTCTGACCCACTTTACTGAGGACCAAGAATGAGTGAGAAAGAAGGAAAAAGTGAGAGGAGGGAGAGGAGATGAGGAAAAAATGGAGATGGAGCTAGGATGGGAGGAGGAACCAAAAGGGGTCTTGCATCCATCTACAGTCACCTCACATAAGTATGCACAACTCTTTGAAGATCACCCACCTCATAAACACACACACACACACACACCATATATTGCTACATAACAGTTAGAACAAAGAAAAAAAAAGATAGAGGCAACAACAAAGAAAATCAGATATGAATGCCAGGACTGAGGTGAGAGAAAGATTACTGTAGTATTAACTATATATTTTTGTATGAATCAGTTGATTCAGCTGATTCAGATGTTAAAAATAAATTTATCAGAATATCTGAAGCCATGACAAAGATATCATATCATAACTCGACATGATGTTCCAGAAATACTGCTTCTGTCCGCTTCGGTAACAAGCCAATGCACCATTTAGACCATAAATGCTTTTTTGTGAATCAGGAGTCAGCAAGCTGAAGCATTACAGCACTAAGACATTTCTTCATCCTGACGTTTTGTTGCTGAGCCACACGTCTCTGATAAGAGAGCCGTTTGCAAGAAAATAACTGGTCTAATGGCGCCATCAAGTGGTGGAGGAATGTCGCCAGTCATCAGTGTCCAAGAGTAGAAGTGATCTTATATTTTCATATTTCTCTATAGCTAGGATATTTGTATCCTTAATACAGCTTACATACAATACAACCATTGAGTCCTTACGGTTAAGACAGTTAATAAAAAATTAAGCCATGCAATGAGAATTCAATAGATATAGGTTATGGGTTCTTGTGACTAAAGGAAAAGATACATAATGGAAGCTAGGCTTACACGTTCCATATTACGGTATGTCGATCACTATCATGCAGAGTTGAATCAAGACCAGTTCCACCCTGACCTACCTTCAAGACCTAACTCTAGAGCAAAATCTGTTCTCTTAAAATCCAGACCAAGACCAGTTCCCTCAAGATTCAGTCCAAGATTAGTTCCCTCAAAATCAAGATACCGATCAAGTCAAATTCCTTCAAAAATTCAAACCAAGACTAGGTTTCTCAAGATGCAAAACAAGACTAGTTCATTCAATATCTGGATCTAGACCAAGACAATTCACTCAAGTTCCAGACCATGACTAGTTCCCACAAAATCAAGATCTTGATCAATTTAAGTTGGCTTAATATTCAGACCAAGACTAGTTTTCTCAAGACCCAAACCAGCTCTATTGGGATCAAGATTCAAATCAAAGTCTATTTGCCTCAAAATATAGACCTGGACAAGTTTCTCTAGATCAAGATCCAGACCAGAACTAGATTACTCAAGACCAAAACTGGTCTCTCAAAATAGCAGACAATGTCTCTCTCAATAACCAGATGCTGACCATGACCACGCCCCGACAGACATACATGAACAGCCGAAAATACTTTTGAACGTTATTAAATTGGTGAGAGCTATCTGCGGTGCTGAAGCTAGGATGGAGATTGCTATCTTATCTGAAATCATAAACCAAGGCTGGGAGTGTGAGTCAGATTAAATGAGACCCAAGGCTGAACTAAGCATTAAGTATTGTCTTGAGAGTCAGACCACATAGTAGTAGTTATTCTCTAGCCTACTTGACACACAGTTTATATTATTATTAGAATATTTTTATTTAAAAATACTAAATGTTTACTTGTCTAATTGCGTCCAGACACCCTTCAGCATAATCATACCTCATAGCTTCTGGCACACTGTACATTCACCAGACTGTACACTCAATGTGACATTTGTTTACTTACAGCCACTTTCTAACTCTTAAGCTTAAATAAACAAACCTGAATTGAAGGCAAAGTGCTGGAACTGGATGCAGGGTTTGAGGCCTGTGTTAGTGTCGGAACTATGTCAGAAATTTCACTTTTCTAGTTAGAAAATAGAAAATGTTTGTGAGGTCAACGTTTCACTCACTTGGCAATATCAGGACAGGGAATTCTTCCCTGTGTGCCAAGGTCACTATTTGGGCTCTCTGCCAAAGAAAACCTGGATAGGAGAATGGAGGGTTTTAGAATCACAGGTCACACCATCAGGCCCCTAGCAGGTATCTGTGTGCTTCTTGTCCATCTCATGGGGTTGGCCCTAAAAAAAAGGTCCCACGGAGCATGGCCATGAAGTTCAGGGGCTGACAACAGGACACTTTACAGTTTAACACATCACCCACTGGGCAGCAACTACATCAAGATCAGTTGGTCTTGACAGTTTTACAAGGATACAAACTCTCCACCCAACCTTCTCAGGACTCAGGGACTTGTCAATATCAGACTCCAGCAAAATTCTTGCTCTAATCCAATAAATGTGTTCTCTCTTTGACAGAGGCCTGACCAAAAAGGTAGACCCCACATTTCAAGTATTCTGCTCAACCAATTTCCTTCTTCTGAGAAAGTACAGTGTTTTCTGTCCAATTCTAATTTTTTATAGGGCGGATTAATCAACTGATTACTACTCCTTTTCTATATGATATGGTTATCACTCTGACACTCTGAATTCAGAAAAAAAAAGCTCCTTATTACTGAAACCAGCCATACGATTCATTAGTGTGAGCATAGCTTCACTGGGAATGCTAGCCACCATGTCACCCCAACAGCGGTGCCAGTCAGACTTAGACAGGTCACTATATTCAGTACTGGCTCTTGTTGAGGATGCTAAGACTGATGATGGCAGCCACCAATGTAACCCCCCTGGGCTTTCTGGAAATACTATCCTTTAAAAAGTGGGTTATCAGCCTATGGATGAAACCCAACAACCACAAATATGGGTCTCCTTGTCTCAGTGAGAGGGGCACATGGTTTTTGCTTGATGGAGATGCAAGGCAATATGAATGATACAGGTACACTTTTGTGTGGAGAGCATTGGTACTTTGGCCTTGTATGCCCTTAGGTAAAATCTGTTCTGCAATGGTGGCAAGTCCCTATCTAAGCTAAAGGTATATGTTGCAGCCATCACAGTGCATCACAACACTGATGGCGTCTCTCTAGGGGCTATAAACGTATTATGACCTTTTTGAAAAGGGCGTTGCACCTCCATCTGCCACGATATCCCAAAGAGCACAAAGAGGGATTCACTTGTCCCTTAAGGTCCCTCCTTACTAGCCTAGATGTTTTCAGATGCCCAACTGAAAAGGGTGTGTCTGAAAAACTGCCTTTCTGCTAGCAATTTCTTCAGCAAAAAGAGTTGGAGAACTGCATGGCCTGGTGATATGCTCGTCTTGCATGTGTTAGTGGCCAGATGACTCAACCGCTATCATGATATGCCACTCTAGCTCATGATAGGGACATAGCCATTGGGAGTTGCCCTTCTGCCACCTTGGTGTCTGTCAATGTGTAGTTTCTCCAGGTTCTACAAGGTCGACATTCCCCTTCCAGTGGCAGTCTTCTCTGAATCCGAACACCTTCCCACATAGTCCTATGGTGTGTATGGTTCCTGTGAGACATTGCAGCACACATTAGCCAGTGACAATATCGCACTGCCCCTGCCAGTTAGGAGTGGAGTTAAATAGATGCTAGTCAAGCATGTAAGTGCGGTTCAGGTTTCCTTGTCATTCAGAACCAGTGCCAACCTGGAAAGAACTCCATGAGGTTCCAGAGCAAGATTCATTGCAAATATATCATACAGCACATGACTTTATGGAAGGTCTTGGCATGCGTATGACATGCACAAGCATTTATCAGTGATTCTCACCACTTGTGGTGGTTATCCAGGGTTCAGAGAACCACAGTTATTTCAATAACTACACTTTGCTCTCTTCGTCTTTCAACCAGCTGCAATTCTGACCCAGTATTTCTCACTGGCTGTGGGTCTCATGCATTATTACCCTGTTTTCAGATTTCTCTTGTTTGGATTCAAATTGGTTTCTGTTTGTTCTACTGATTTGCTTCCTGGTATTGATTCTCCTTTCTGTTTACATTTGCTTTATTGGATTGTGGGTTTTTGGGCTATTTAATAAGCTCTGCATTTGCATCTGCATGTTGTGTCAGTTCTCAAAACATTTCTATAAATCCTAAGTCATAGTATAATGAAAAGCATAGTCTGCCTCAGTTAATTATACCAACCAAACATTATGCTAATGAAAATGAAAGGCACTGCAAACTTAGCCTAAAAGCACCCATCTGATAAAAGATACTTAAATGGAGCTGAGTTTGAAATGAGATTTTTAAATCAGATCTGAAAATGCCTTTCTTACTGAGGTGCATAATTTCACGGCAGATTAAGCTGCCTTTTTCAATTATTCCTGGCTCAAATGTAGAGAAGCTACAGTGAACATTCAGAGTGATATCAATTCCACACAATTGACCCTCACGGTCATGGTGCAGAAAAGCAATGAAGGAAGGAAATTTGACGAAGGTGAATATGTTTAATGATATAACAAAAGGAGTGTGAAATATGGTATTAATGTTGAGTCCAAAAGTTCTGCATGTCCTTAGGACGAAGTGAAGAAGATGAAAAAAAATTTTATTTATACCAACAAGACGTAAGGCTGTACTTTAGTACCAGCACAAGAGGAATTTGCTGGTGTAATGCCAGTATGTTGCTAATTTCTCTCAGGTGCGAGACATTTTTTTCTCTTAGTTGCTATTTTTGTTGTCAGAAATGAAAGCATCTTCGCTGGTATTAACAGATCGGTGGAATGGGGAGTGTAATATTCTAAATCCTGTATATTTTCCAACCAACTTTGTGCTGAAACCCCTCTATTACTGCAAATGCAATGCCAAAACTGTATTTCTCTGACTTTTGTCCAGTTTCCTGACTTTTGTGCCACTTCATAAACCTTGTTTTGTGGACAATCCTTAGCCAACTACAACATAAATAGGCTACTTCACCCAAATACTGATGTAAGGAAGCCCTGAACCCTGAAGTTATGTCCTTATTCTGACCCAATATCGCATTATTTCACTGTTTGAGCTAATATGTCGTTATTTTGATTTGATCTCATAGTCTTAACTCATTATTGAAAGATATGTCAATATTCCACATTCTTTTCTCGTTTTTTTCACGACATTATGTTATTTCGACTTAATATCTCATAATTTCTAGGAAACATCTGGTTATTTTATCTTGTTATTTTGACATAAATGGTATCTCATTATTTCAACTTAATATTTAACACCCCACAATCTATCAATAAGACTAGTTTATTCAGTATTAGCTTAGAGTAATAATAATTATTATTTCGTATGCTGTTTCCCAGATAGTAAGTAAGCCAGGCGTTGCTTTAGTAAACATCAGTTGACACATAAGTATACGTGTAAAGATTGGTCATTCACTTAAATGTGTTCAGGTATAATTAAGGACTCATCAAACTTAAATTGAAAGGATTTCATAATGGTCTTAGCGGCCATTTTGTTTGTTTGAATTTGCCGTGCTTATTTATACCATAGCACAGAATAGATAGAGGAAAAAAATTTTGCCAGGTTAGGAGAGGCTGTAAAAATGTCCGTATGACAAATGTAAATTCAAAATTCTAAAGTTTTGATTATCATAATATAACAATAAATAGACTTGACAAGTTCTGTTAGTCATCGTCAAAGTCAAAGTCGGCTTTATTGTCATTTTTAGCACATCGCATGGCAACGGCAAAAAAAAACGAAACACAGTTCCTTCAGGAAAATACCGTGCAACATGTAGTAAACTTTGACAAGGACTAAAGACAACAATAAATACAGACAATATATACAGACAATAACACCATAAGGTACATAGAATCACACAAAATTAAATAAGTCACATAAATAGGAAATACATGAAATGTATCATGTGCACGTCACAATTTCCTGTGGCAACAGTGCCGTTGTCTCAATTGCGCATTAAAGCCAATTCACACAAAAGTGTTTTTAATCAGGAGGCTTCAGTCCACACAAGCTCTGGAAGATGTTTCATTCACACCAAAGCTTCAAAAAATTCATAAAAATTCACTGAAATCACTTCTTGTATGATGTGAATTTTATTTACACTGATAATATACAGCGACGTTATCATTGTGCGCTCTGTAACTGCAAAGGAAAGTGATTAAAACTCTAAATTATTAGCCTAACATCGGTTTCACTAACATCTTTTTTAACGCATTTGTGACTGAAATGTTCACGTGAAATTGATGAGTGGCCGATGAGACAATGAGCCGTCTCAACGTGAAATCGAATTCATGGAGTAGAATTAATGAAATCTAAATCACATGTCACTATGAAAATATTAGTACGCTGCACTGGACACACACACACACACACACACACAATCTTTAAAGAGAATGATCTAGAGAGGATCTAACCACACCTTTTGATAATGTATTTCAATTCAAATTCCCTTTGACTTCACTTCCTTCAGCTCCAGCTCCTTAATCAAATGCACGTTAGACCTGATAGTCAGCTGATTCAACTTATCATTCACTCGCTGAGTAAACAGTTAAACTTACTGGATTTCAGAATCTTCTGGAATTACTGGACATGGACTTGACAGGCTAGAATAATACCACATCCAGTCATTTCCTGTTGTCCCATAGATGGATCTATTGCTGATCAAAGTACACGAGATACCTCATTTAACGTGACACATCTCTATTGCATGTGACGTCTAATACGCAACACTGCGATAACCAGTAGAGCAAAAAAAACACACGTTACCTTTGCTACAGTGTCTTAATGCTCAATGTAATGAAATGAATTCATTCGCAGATGAGGTTTTTTTTTTTTTATGCACCAATGCTACAGTGTCCATTTTTAATTCCTGACAGCATGTCTGTCTCATGAAGCACGTGGAAACAGAGCAGCCGTCCGACCTAAAACGTTGGCAGCGGTTTGTGAATTTAAGTCATATGAGCTTGTTAGAAAATGTGCTTCGTGTTAGGAACACAAGTTTCAGCTGGGAGTTGGTCATGGGATATGAATTTGACTAATACACTGGCTGGGTATTTTGCTTTGTTTCTTTTTTTCTCCTCACTAGCTAGATTTAATAGTAGTGGTCTGTTCTTGAATTGTTGGTGTGCAACATGACATATGTTACAATAATACCTGTATCTGTATTTGTTTAATGCCCTAAATATTCGTATTTGAACCAGAAGTGGGTGTGGCCTGTACAGAAACACTGGAAAACACTGCTGCTGGAGAAAGAAGTTATATTTCATTTAGAAATCATAACAACGAATAACAATTTGCAGAATATAACTCTATTCAAGCTTTCTATCAAACTGATTGACTGAGTACAAAACAATCATGTCTTTCCCAAATCATAAAATTGTTTAGACTTGACTACAGTAGTCACTGAATAAGATTTGATCAAATTTAATTAAGCTTTTGAGTCCTAAAAAGAACAGAAAAGTTCGCTAAGCCAGCAGTCAGAATGTACTCTGAAGCGGAAGCTGCTGTGAGTCAAAATGGGGTCCTTTAGGTGGCGTTTTTAAATAATTAAAATGCCTCTATCATTTTTCTATTAAAAGATCTTCCTTTAATAATGACAATGGAGAATGTTAATTTAAGAATGATGAAAAACACCACAGAAGAGACACGCCCCTCCTGCAGCGCGTGATATACAGCATAGCGTGGCGTCTCTGCAAATAAATCATATAAATCGATTAGAAATGCGTGCACACCACTGTTACTTTGCTTCCCATCCAAAAGCAAGATAAAGACGAACTTTTTACAGCGAGCTTTAAGGCTTTTTGTGTTTTTTTTTTTTACATCGTACTTGGGGTTTTGCCAGGAATTTTGGTGAAACCTGGCAACCCTCATCACCAGCTTCATTCTGAGCCCCTTGGAAGCTTTGCATGGAAGTAAAAATAGTACACAACCTTTTGTTTTGTGCTGTGGGATCTCAGTCCTGGGGCACAAACCGAGCATCAGCGTGAAACTTTCTGCCAAGCTTTCTAAAAGGAAAAAAAGGAACAGTGCACTTCTTATATTCGTATCTACAGTATATGCGTATTCGTTTAGAACACATTAGAACACATGGCCTACAAAACACTTCAGTGTGTGTGTGTGTGTGTGTGTGTGTTAACTACACTTGTTTGGCACGGCGAATACGGATTAATGAGTGTAATCTGTTACACTCACACACAAAAAAAGCAAAACCAAAAAAAGAAAAGTTGATTATATTTCAATAACAGCGCATCCTGAAGTCTATTATTCTTTACTTTTATGCCACAACATTTTGCCGACAATTCCAATTTTTAATTTATGTAAGAATGAATCATCATACTTCTTACGTGTTTAATGTTTGATAACATCCGTGAGACAACTTCCTGTTATCATTAATGTAATGTTAGCAATAAACTGATGTTTTATCAATACACACACAAGACTTTCCCGATTGTTTTTTAAACTGACACTGGAGACTCCTTCCATAAATGTTAAATAAACACCTCCTTACAGAAAACATCACCGTATCAGCGATTATTACATGCTTTTCTTTGTTAAATAACAACACGCTTTAATCCAGTTATTATTATTAGTGTTAGATTATAGTGTATTATACATCCAAGATACAGGAACCTGTGAATGAGCTGTTACTATGGAAACAATCACGTATTATTGTAATGTAAAAAGTGCATTAAAAGTGATAGCGATAGTTGAATTTTTTTTTATTTTACAGAGAAAAACAGGACTTCGAAGCCTCATTTGAAATGAATCAGTATGAGCTGGATTTTGCGTGTTGGCTTTTTGATTATCTGACTACGCTAATACCGGCGTTTTTAACGTTTATAGTGATTAAAAACAAAATACAGCGAAGACGCTCTTGGATATTCTCATAAGTCAGTATGAAATGATGAATATGAGATAATCAGATTGGAGAAATTGTGCTGTAATGCTAAAAAAAAAAAAAAAAAAAAGCATAGGTAACATGTACGTATCTAGAGTTTCAAATCCATTGTTTTGATTAATTTTGTTAGCAAGCATGCATTCACTCCAGCATTATAAACACCTTTATGTTATAGTATTAATAATTTGGTTTAATTAAAGATTCTGGTCAGTTGCATGAGACTATGACCTGAATTATTGTTTTGAGGGATCGTCTATTTTTAGACTTCTTATCTACGACAAACAGTCAAACACTGACCACTGATTTGCATCGCTTGCACTTTCTGTCACTGGGTCACTTCAGAAGAAAGCACTGATAAAGCACTATGCTAGATAATGGGATGTTATAATAAACAAATAAATATTTCTCCACTGGAAAAGAATTAATTACAGTGTATTAGCGTAGCCTCTGGTTATGAATTGAAATTGAAAATCCAGAGCACTAACTTCAAACTTTGTAGCTTGCTTGTGAGTATTTTTCACTAGATTCTGGGCTGTTTGTGAAAATATCAGGGTCTATTTGGATTGAATTCTGCCTTATGAGTTGCTTTGGTTATAAAACATGAATAAATATAAATGCTAACTGCTAACAGCACACCTTAAATATGTCTTTCACACATAGGCCTTAATGCTGATCAGGCTGATGGACTCTATAATGCTATACTTATGCTGTGTTACTGGTACGAAACACATCGATTAGACGATATTTAGCTCCAATTTAAACCAAAACTGACTGTAACCGATTAATCAAACATTTTACATCTCATTTGTCAGATGTTAAGCGTCACCACAATCATGAACAATTATAAATTTTTCTTTGGTAACATTTTTTTTTTTTAGTTGAGTTTAGTATGGATCTTAGTCCAATATCGCACGGCCAGACCTCTTCTGTCTTTATTAAGCTTCAGAAATCAGATTAAGCCACACATGATGTCGACTTGTTAAATTTTTTGGTTTAATTGTGAAACGTGTGCATTTTATTCAGATATTGGATTAGGAAACCTGATTTTTCCACGAGGAATGCTGTAACCATTGTCAGCTGATGAAGGCACTGTCACAAGGAGTTCGTACTGGGCTCTAAAATTATACATCTACAGTAGAGAAAAATTAAGATGAGGTAATAGATTAAAATGTATTTTTAAATGTTTGGACTTATGCGTATATAATGCTAGGGATTCAGCCTTACACTTTACAAACGGTTGCACTGCAAGACTCAGACGCCACATCTACAGCGGCTATATATTTAAATACATAAGCACGAGAAGCACATCGTACCACGACCTCATCAAGATATCATGTAATAAAATGCACAAATTGAGAACAATGTAAGAAAATTATAAAAATAATAACATTATAGGTGCAAATACATCACCTATAAATTGGCTTTTTTTTTTTTTTTTGCCTGATGAGACCATTTATTTTACTTGGAAGTCATTTTAGTCATCCATTAGCAAATTGGTTTATGAAGACCTGAAGTAGTGGGTAAACTGAGACTAGTTAAAAAATATTTTACATGATATTCATTTTACTTGCTCAAGTAGACAAGCACTCATGTTCATATTTAATATGTAAAAACTAATACATTAGTTATTGGCTGTCTATGGGATGCTTATGGCTCTATAAAGCATCTATGGCACGTACATGGCTCTGTTGTCTGTTTATGGGATGTATGCGGCTTTATTGACTCTCTATGGCATGTATATCTCTCTATCAACCATCCAGGGGATGTATATGGTTGATGTATATGATGTATACGGCTTTATTGATCATCTATTGGATGTATGTGAACCTACTGAATGTCTATGGGATGGTTTCAGCTCTATACACTGTCTATGGGATGGTTACAGCTCTATACACTGTCTATGGGATGTATGCAGCTCTATACACTGTCTATGGGATGGTTACAGCTCTATACACTGTCTACAGGATGTATGCAGCTCTATACGCTGTCTATGGGATGTATACAGCTCTATCCGCTGTCTATGGGATGTATGCAGCTCTATACGCTGTCTATGGGATGTATGCAGCTCTATACGCTGTCTATGGGATGTATACAGCTCTATACACTGTCTATGGGATGGTTACAGCTCTATACACTGTCTACAGGATGTATGCAGCTCTATACGCTGTCTATGGGATGTATACAGCTCTAT
>CM075006.1:27312329-27332126 GCA_037576675.1 Pangasius sanitwongsei
ACTGTCTATGGGATGTATACGGCTCTATACACTGTCTATGGGATGTATACGGCTCTATACACTGTCTATGGGATGTATACGGCTCTATCCGCTGCTCAGTAATGGTAGATAGCAGAGCACCGCATCAGCTGCTAAATCAGTCTGTTTTCATATCAGTTACATTTTACGCTATGACACAGAAGGCTTCTTTGCCAGTGTAATTTAGGGTTTCCAGTCATGTCTATGAAAAGAAAGCTATGAGGTCTTAGTCAGTAACCAGCATGAGGCACCTAGTTAGCTTTCACAGTTGGTCAGGCGACAACGTAACATCTAAATTTTGATGTTTATTTTATCCATTTATCTTTTATTTTTAAATTAAATGGACAATTTAGGAAAAGTATTCTAATTCAGGGAAAAGTATAAAAGTTAGAAATGAAATAATAACTAATAATGCTTTAATTTATTAATACATTAGCCATTATACATCTATTATTATAATACAGGAATACGGTTAAATATTATTATACAGGAATACGATAAATTATTATTATACAAGAAAGTATATAAAAGTTAGAAATTAAAAATGAAATAAAAACTCATAACACATTGACTTATTAATACATTAGCTAAAAATAAACCCGGGATGTGAGATGGTTGGTTTAAAGTAGGAGACTTTGGACAATCACAATCACGCAGCCTCCTCTCAATTCATCAATGGCGTGATCACGTGAAGGGAGCATGATAAGTGTGGGCGGGGGTTGCGTGACGTCACGTGGCGTCTCGACCAATCGCGGCGTCTGTTGTCTCGGCTTCTGATTCGACTGTAAATAGAGACTCGGCTGTCCGTCTCCTCTCATTTTGGCTCGGCGGCTGCTGCGGGGCGGCTTGGGGACGAGATGCTGAGACATTAATGTCAAAAGAACAGCAATGACACGGAATTCAGCACCTTTTCTAGTTAATAACGTGCATTCCGGCTCTTTAATAAGCTTTATTTGCGCCTTAAATACTGTCTAATCCTAATCTTAGCGCTCATATTGATCCTTTGGGCTGAAATTTGCATTTGCAGATTTTTTTTTTTTGTCTTGCATACCTCACTGGCTGGATCAGAACATTTAAAAAAAAAAAAAATAACAGGTTTTTGTTTTGTTTTTGGAGAGGAGTCAGTTGTTTAAACAGCGAGCTTGCAGTTTAAACCCGAAGTGAAGGCGAAGAGAAGAGAATGCTAAAGGATGAGTCAGAGGGACACACTGGTTCATCTGTTTGCTGGAGGGTGAGTCTAAGGCTCAGCTCTGATACCTGGCTAGTTACTGAACATAAATACGTGTGTAGCTGCTTTTTAATTCATTTACAATCACAACACGACAAGCCTCACTGCTCAATCCTGCATCCAGGAGGCCTGGGCTAAGCAGCTAGCCGTGACCGTTAGCTAGCTAGCTTGCTTTTATAACAAACACTATACTATAGTATACTATACTAATAACAATGCTAATGCTAATAACAGCAATACCAACCGCTGTTTATATTTATCCTTAACTCTCTATATATATTTATATAAATATATATATTTTATAGCTCCTAACAAGCGTTAGTATTAGTGTCATTCAATCGCGTTACCTGTTATTTACATTCCTGCAATGTAACAGCGCTCAGATTTGGCCGCGTCCCAAATCCCACATACAGCCCTAACTAGGCCACCTCTGTTAGCGCACTGCTAACGCCCGTGTAGTGCACTATGTAGTGCAGGAGTGTGGAGTGGGGTTTGGACGTGACGGAAGTTTCTAGAATATCAATACAAGCAAGCGGTCGCGCGACTTTTTTTTTTTATTATTATTTATTTTTTTATTTTTGTACGTTTGTAAAAATTTTAAAAAGTAGGTCAAAAGTTTAAATTAATGTCTAGAAAGATTTTTTTTTTAGAAATACTAATAATTTAAAAATAAATAAATAAATAAAAACGTAACGTAAATATGTAAATATGCAAATGAAGTAAACGGTTATTCGTGTAAAATTTACGGCGTTTATTTGTGCCAGCCAATCAGAAGCGAGATCGTTGACAGCGACCCGCCCCCTTTAACCTCGACATGACTGTTTTGACCCTGTGTGTGAATCCTATAAAAGCGATTTGACTTTATTGTGAAGGGCAGTTTGTGATTTTTTTTTTCTCCTGAGCTGAACAACTGTATTAATTGATAATAGGTTCAAAACAAAATGGCCGACATGTTTACGTGCGAAGATGATCGCCAGTCACGAATGATTCTGAATGAACTGCCTGTATAAATCTTAAACTTTACGCTCAGTAGAACTTCTCAGATAATATATACGTCTTCTACGTAATCCGAAGAAATGTTACGTCCTGTTTAGGTTTAGTGTCGGCGTTACCATGACAACTACGAGCGAGTCATCCAGGATTAATTCGCACGTGTAAGGATGCTAATAAGAAAACAATACAATCCCAATAGGGGGCCTGTGCAACTTTTTGGTGCTTGGCCCCCTAATTATTAGTGAAACAACACACTTGAGGAAAAAATAATCGACAGTAAATCAGTCAATGATCAGGGTGGTAACAGGAGCGCCGCTTCATCTCATCACCCTGTCGTGGATTATTTATGTGTATATATTATTAATTAATTAATTTATTTATTATATACTATATGTGTATAACAGCGATCCTGAAGTGTTTAATTTCTCACACGAACAACATGGAGGTCTTTTTAACCTTCACGGCACATGCACAGCCTGTCAGGCGGCTGTCGGAGTTTTCCCGAGTTCTCACCGACCCTAAAATCAGTAAATTTATGCGCCGGAAAAAAAATGAATTCTGTGCTCTCTCTCAAGGACGCCGCTGGCGAGAAAAGGCTGCCCTTTAGCTTTGGTCTCTGAGGAGCAAGACTGGTCTTGCAAACATCACCGTGAAAAGTCGCACAGATCCTGTAAAGAGTTCGGACGTTGGAAGGAAATGATCAGGCGCAATCTTTTGGTAATCTCCTTTCTTAAATACACCTGATCCGGTAGGCAAAAGGAACAAATTAAAGCATTTATGCACAAAACGGACGTCCAAAAGTCTCTTGTCACATCCTTGTATATACAACAGACCAAAAGGAAACAAAGCCACTTAACTGTTCGGGACGAGAACAACGTTTCCGTAAGATCTCTTACACGGTCAGTATTTATCGTGGTGTTGTTGTTGTTGTTATAAGATGAAAGACACATAAATCATTTTATATATATGTGTGTATATTTATATATATAAAATCTCGAACTAGCATGACGGTCTTTAGTGCTGCGTAGCCAAAAATAGATTGTGTGGTTTAGTTGTTATGAGCAGCACAATGTTCTTTAGTGTATTTTATAGCCGTTGCGTGTGATAAAGTTATGAACATGCTAAGAGCGAAGGCAGGATTAAACGCAGCCGAAGGGTTGTCAGGGCAGTCCGAGTCCACCGCACGGGGAAATGGAGATGGTTGTAGAAAGACTTGAGGAGAGTCCGAAGGAAGCGGGTTGTGACGTCCAAGCTAGATATCCGAGAACCCGCATCCAGGCACAAAAGGGAGGAGAACTTTGGAGTAAGGAACTAGATCCGGTAAATGAACAGGCCAAAAAAAAAAAAAAAAAAAAAGTGTGGTAACCATCTGATCATACACCGTGACTAACCGTAAGAACCGCGTCAACGTGTTGGCAGGGAAATGGTTAAACTTTCACTCCAGGAGTGGAGAAAGGCATTCCTGGTTTAGATTTTACGCTAAACTTTCTCCAGAGTTGGATTAAAAACGTGACCTGATGCGAACCGCAAACCGAGTCGCACTCTTCAGCCACATTCACGTTCTTGTCACAGTAAATTGGCGTAACAAGTCACACATTGGAAATGATTTTGAGGCGAATGTCTAAGCTGAAAGTCAAATAAACGTTCGTGTTTATACGGCCTCAGTGGCCGTAACTCTTTTACAGCCGTTCTCTTCTTTATCTTCTTGCAGGATGGGAGTTTTGAGCAAGAGGATCCTTCCGCAGTTCCTTTCCTTCTCTTTCAGCTCGTCTTTTCCCGCACGACAAAGTCGCACTCATTCCTTTTAATTAAAGGATTAATTTTTAAAAAAAGATGGCATGTATCCTAACAAAATACCACAAATCTTTTTCTTTGGAGGGGGAAAGTGCAGTATTTCAGTAATTCGAGCTCTAACTTGCTCCTGCCAGCTCATGGCTGAAGCTGTGAGCATGCACAGATTGCACAGCCTTTATTTTTCAGCAGCTTTGTTTTGCCCTCGCGCTTGTGCACTTGTGTGTATGTGATCATGTTTCCACACACACTGCCATGAGCGAGAGAGCGAACGAGTGAGCGCGTAATCTCCAGCGCTGACATGCAGGAAGAAAGTAGGCCGAAGGTCACCGTGGACGCCTGTAATGTGGGTCGGTCTGTGAAAGGCAAAAATAGGCACGGGAGTTACAGGCTGTTGTGTGTCATCACCACGCAAACTTTTCCACATCAGGCTCGAGATAGAACGGCATGGCGCTGCTTGTTGTGTTATAAAAAAAAAAATAAAATAAAAAAATACAACCTGTCGCCGTAAACCGGTCGTGACCTTACCCATACAAAGCACATCATTTCATTTATTTTTTTCCTTCTTGCATCAAATCGTGCGTTACGCACGTATTTAATTCACGTCACCGGCTTCACTACTTCATCACGGATATAAAAGTCTACACGCCCCTCTTAAACCCGCAGGGGGGGGAAAAAAAAAAAAGAAAACAATAAATCACGTCGGATATTTTTCCACTTCTAATGTCCTACACGTACAACCCGAGGCAGGGGGAGGAACAAAAAACCTCACATTACCCTGGTTGCATAAGTATGCGCACCCCTTAACTAATACTTTGTTAAAGCACTTTTTTTTTTTGCTTGCAGGTCAGCACTCAGTGTTTTTTTGGCTACCGACTCAGAACATCTCGATGTAATGATTTAATGATTTTATTCCACTGTTCCGTGCATCAGGTCAACGAACAGCCGTCTTCAAGTCATTCCACGGGTTTTTAATAGGATTAAACCTGGGTTCATTCCAAAAACGTCGATCTTCTTCTTCTTCTTCTTCATCTGAAGCTGTTCCTTTTCTTGACTTGGGGTTGTGCTTTGTTTTTTTGGTGACATTACTGGCTGCATTTTTTTTTTTTTTTTTTTTCTCCCCCCCGGCTTATTATTTTTAAGTGAAAAAATAAAAGAGACGCCGTTAAAGGATTGACTCTTCAGAGCCGCCGTGACGTAAGCGATAACGGGAGCCCGTTCCGCCGACTTTAAATCTAACTCTGAACGGATAAGAAGTACAGCGTGTCCTCGATTAACAGATTAGACATGGTTCATGTTGGAAAATCGCTGTGGGAGGAATAAGAGGAATAAAACACTCTGCGACGTGATTTTGTAGGAAAATACTCCACTTCAGGCTTTACATGGATTGCTTTCCTGTAACCGTCACACTTTATCCCTAGTTTTCCTGTCACAGGTTAAAAATCTCCGTATTTCTGAGAAGGTCTGCGAGTCTGAAACGGACTCTGAAGTGTAGAGAAGTGTGCTCGGGTCCCGCATTCGGTACACGTGTTTAAAGCGGCGCCGTTTACTCTGACCTTTGTACCTGCACACAACGTGCACATGTAGGCCATACATGTTCGCCATGAACTTGACGCACATGATCCATGACCTATTTCCTGAATGGCGTGAGGCCAGGGCTGTGATGTGCCGAGGATGGGTGCCAAGACCTTTTGCCTACTCATCATATATAAACATATATATATATATATATATATATATATATATATATATATATACTGTACATGTGTGTGTGTTTGTGTACGAACGTCCAGCAGGAAGTGTGTTATGGAAAGGAATCTCGGAGTCGATTTAATCTTCTGTAAACAGCAGCTCTGACGGATCGCAGGTCCACGTTCACGCACTCATTCTCGTATGTCATTGTTTCTATAGTAACAGTATCGTAGATCCGTATAAACCGATTAAACAGCGTTCTTTTGTAAAGGCGACGTTTTAGCATTTAATGGAAGGAGTCTCCAGTTTCAGACTTTTTCGACATGGCAAAAAGTCTTCAGTGTTTAGGTCACATGGCAATTTTTTTAAAATATTTTTTCTGGTCTCTGGTCCACAGTGTAAGTGATAACAGGGACTGGATGTTGCAGGACGTTAAACGTAACAGCGATTGGATAAAAAGGATGAAGAATGCCACGTTCTTTATTTAATACCGTTTGGCAAATTCGGATGCGGGGATATTAAAGGAAAACGATCGACTTGACATCTCCGTTTCGTGGCAGGTTGTATCACACCACGCTGTCGTTGATTATTTTCCGGTAACAGCATGCTCGCGCGGTGTTTTAATCCTCACACAGCGACCTTAACGTCTCTGCTGCAACAGAGCAGCGCACCGTTTATTATAAAATACTGAATTTCCGCTCCGTTATCTCCCTGTCCAGCTGTGGAGGCACGGTCGGTGCCATCCTGACGTGTCCACTGGAGGTTGTAAAGACGAGGCTGCAGTCTTCCTCGGTGACGCTCTACATCTCTGAGGTACAGCTGAGCTCCGTGAACGGGGCCAGCGTCGCCCGAATGTCTCCCCCAGGACCCCTGCACTGTCTTAAGTAAGTGACGCGTCCCAGAGTTATCCAACACTTGAGCAACTGTTACGTTTTTTTTTTGTTTTTTTTTTCTTCCTTCCTTCCTTCCTTCCTTCCAAGTTCCTTGACCAGTTCAATTGTAGACAAAATGCGCTATAAAATACGTTCTCATTTCTTCATATCATCGCTCTTCCGCCGGTCGAACAATCGGCAGGTTACAGCTTTTTAAAGAATTGAATGCCGTGCCGGACGTGAAATGTCAATCCCCTTCGCATCGCATTTCACGTCCATCACCGTGTCGCAGACGTGCCACACTGAAACGCAAGCACTGCGCGATCACAGAGCTAAGGCTATTCCAGCATCTTTGAACCCAATTTGTAAAAAGTCGTATTGTCCCCATAATCCTAGCATCAACCGGACAGTTTGCTAAGATTTCAGACAAAAAAAAACAAAAACAAACCCCTTGTTTTGGATGTGTACGAAATGTTGGTTAATCTTTGTGCAAAACCGCTGAAATCTTGATTACGCATGAAATAAGAATTCCCTCCAGCCCAAATCCAACGTACAAATTCTTTTTTTTTTTTTTTTAAATACCACACTGCGATACACAGTAATTGGGCAGGATGTTCTCAATGCCCTTTGCCACTGCCAGCTATGGCTGTTTCCTAACTGCAGATTTCCAGCAGGTGTCCAGAATAATAGGAGGCAAAGCATCAAAGTGCCATCACTGATTTTATTTATTTCTAAAAAAAAAAAAAAAAAAACCCCAATTTATTTGCCGCTAGTTAGCCCTCTCCTGTCACTTCGCACCTACTAACTCCAAGACACGTGAACGCGAGCCACTATTTTCCAGCTCGCTTGCGCATTACATGAGCTCGCAGACGTCTACGATCGGCCAGCGTCTCTCAGAGAGTAAACGCCGTCCCTCCCACCCTAAAGAGCAAAGCCGGTTCTGCTCTCTTGGACCCCCAGCCGTGGACGTGGACGTGCAAGATTCGGATTCTAGCGCCGTCCGTCACCCATTTAACATCCACAAGTCTCTACAGTGTTATCTGAGTCACCTGGCACGCCACGATAACCTGTTTCACCCAGAGAGGATTTTCTCCCAGAAGTGAAATGCAATCCGACATCGGAAATTAATTAAATAAATAAATAAATAAATAAACAAAACAACTTCAACACAGTACACACATTGCGAGCGCTTTTCATTAGTCACATGCGGAAAACGTACCACACTGAAAAGCAAAACCAGCATGGCGATGCTAACTTTCCGCATTTTCATTTTCATCGCCATGTCGCAGTCGTGTCGCACTGAAATGCAGCCACAGCCCTAATCTCTAACCAAGCCGTCTGAAAGGACGCCTGTCTAGTTTTCTAGGTGTTTTTCTTCCTCAAACGAGCAAAAAAGTCACCTGTCCAGGTCCATCGCCCATCACGCGTCTAATCAACACTGATCTCCGATTACGTCTAATGCTCTGATACGACAGGCATCAACAGATTTTATTTTTTTGGTCTTCTGTTAGTGTTGAATATGTCCAAAGCTGAGGAACTTTATTTATTCGTTCATTTATTTAAATGTCATTAATTGTTTTAAGAACTTATTGATGGGTCACGTCCACGTTGACTGAACGTTTCCATTCGCACTCCTCCTCTTTCTCCAGCTCTCTCTCTCTCTCTCTATATCTATCTATCTAACTATCTATCTCTCTTTCTCTCTCTCTCTCTCTCTCTCTCTATATATATATATATATATATATATCTCGCTGGTAGGGGATTTCCATATTGGCAAACCGACACGCCATTTTCAGCCTCCGCGAAGGAATGTAGAAATCCAAACCCATCGTATTCCGCCTGAGAAAAAAGAAACACAATAAGAAAAGTAGGTCATCACATAATTCCTTACAGATGCATCTGAAGCTGAGGCTCGGTTATGCTCCGTCAGAGGCGTGTCCGAGAAGCGCCTGAAACAACCTTCAGAAAGCCTGGAACATCCGTAGCTTATCATTCGCTTTAGGGAGGACAGAATGTACACTCCCTTCTTCTACATCGTTACTAGCCAAATACCGCAAGTGTGCAAGACGTTTCGGTCCGAGAGCGTGAAAGAGGACGAGGAGAACCGAGGAGTCACGATATGGTTGGGTTTTGCTACCGCGTTTTTAACCGCACAGGGTTGGATCTCGTGCCAGAACCAGTGCTGTTGAGGATAGTGGATCAAAATAACAAAAACATTGCCATTATTTAGTCTACATCCCACACACACACACACACACACACACACGACAACCATTTCCTGACCTCGATGCTGCTCAGCATGTTCAGTTGAGGTCCCAATTAAATGATTAGTATGCGCTGGATCAAGTGCTATTTTATATTCTGACGAATAAAGAAGGTGTTACTGGCAATAAGCTAGAGTTCTGTTCGATTTATTCCAGTGCTCGCCAGCGTCTCGTTCATTTATCATTACATTAATCTGTGTTTGTTTATTTATTTCATATTCTTCGATGGCAGTCAGCAATTTTTACACCTGGAAAGAGAAACCTTGAAGAGTTCTCTACAGGAGTCACCCATGCGACTTATTATTATTATTATTATTATTATTGTTATTATCATTATCGCAATCATATGGCATGGTAATCGTGCTAAACATCATAACAAATGTTTAATAACAAATCTTTTTCAGAGGAATTGAATTTTGTGGTAATTTCTTTAACGCCAACTTTCCAAATGTGGAAGAAAATATAGTTATGCTGTTAACTCTATATTAATATAGACGTACGTGGGTTTACACTTAACGTAAAGGGGGTGAAAAATGCGCAATATATATATATATATATATATATATATATATATATATATATATATAAATATATTTATGTTTAAAAACTGAAAATGGCATAACCACCATAACTGTTTCATGTTCTTTTGAGGAAAAAAGAAAGCAATCTCTGCTGTGTGCGTCGCCCTAAAACGTTGAATTTTTCGTAACTTTTTGAAGTATTAAAATCATTCCGTGATCGCAAGCCCTTGCGATACGCATATCGCGATACTTACATTTGCGATATTTCGATCATTTCGATATATTGTGCGGCCCTAGTCTCCAGTGAGCGGCGGTTCCGAGACCGCCTTGTAGGTGAACGAGGTCGGGCACTGGTTCGAGCGGACAGGAAGGCTACGGTAACTCAAACAGCCACTCTTTACAGCCGTGGTGAGCAGAAAAGCATCTCCGAACGCACACTACGTCGAACCTGGAGGCAGTTCGAGCAGAAGACCGCATCTGCTTCTACTTCTGTGTTTAAATCTCCTCTTAAAACTTGTTTGTTTAGGATTGCTTTTACTTGATTACTTTTTGTTGTTTGTTATTTAATTATTATTATTACTTTTATTGTTATTAATAATTGAATGTATTTTATTAGTAACTGTGTTTTTATGTTTCGATATACTCTTATATAAAGCGTCTTGAGAGGTCTTTTTAAAGGCATTATATAAAATAAAGATTATTATTATTATTATTATTATTATTGTTATGTCAACCAAGAACAGGAATGATATGAACCTGATCTTATACGACTGAAAAATAACTGACAGGGCGTGTAGCCAAGATGGCCGCCGAGTGGCAAGACTTGACTAGAAGGACTTCGGTATGGATAATGATGCATCCGAATTATTTTCGGTTGCTGAGAATTCCTTAAAAAAGTGCCTAAACTATGTTGGAAGTCATGTGATTTTATGGAAAAACGATTTCGTACCAGAATTTTTTTCAACATAAATTAATGCTGTGAGTGCAGGTAAAGAATAGCGTAGCATTAAACCTGCCTTCAATTTCTAGCATCAATGTTAAGCGACCTCTTATTTATTTATTTATTTATTTATTTATTTATTTTCTCCCCTCAGGTTGATTTTAGAGAGAGAAGGTCCTCGTTCGCTCTTTCGTGGCCTCGGACCTAACCTGGTGGGCGTGGCTCCGTCCAGGTACGACTCCCGAAAACGACATCTTTCTTATTAGGTTTCTGTTCATTTCTACGCCACAGCAGTTGACCATTTTTGCTAATTAAAGAATGACGCATCGTACTTCTTTATTCGTTTATAGTTACGATTAAACATTGTGGAACATCCACAAACCATGCTAGATCCTGTTGTCACTTACGTTATAGCAGCTTTCCCAAACTAGCCTCTCTCTTTTTTTTTTTTTCTTCTTTTTTTTCTTTCTCTCCTCCCTCTCTCTAAGCTTGATATTACCGAGAAAACGCAAACTACTCTTCCGTGAAAGACCGTGGGGTTCAATCGCAGTCAGTTCCCTGATTCACAGTTCGTCAAAGTTACTGCTGCGGCGTTTATCAGTTTAATGCAGTATTCGTGCCTCGTAAATGCGCGGACGCTCTTTTTAAAGCCTGTTTATGGAGAATAAAATGACCTTAAACCAAGAGAAGACTGCGATATCTGATAAGTGCAGAACACAACAAACCACACATACAACCGCACGTCAGAAACGCCACAGCAAACTCCAGAAAAAACGAGCAAATCAGAAACCGTAACGAGAAATACAATTTTAAAAAACCAGCAGCAAATTTTTTTTAAAAAAAGCACAACAGCAAATCAAAAAAAACAACAACAGTATACCAGAAAGCGTAGCAACCGAAATTAAAAAACAAAACAAAACAGCAATAGAGAAAACAGGACAGCAAATCAGAGGATGCAACAAAGAACCCAAAAACACAGCTGTGAATCGGAAAAGGGAACGAAATAAATAAATAAATAAATAAATAAAATTTTAAAAAAATCCAAAAACGCAGCAGCAAAATAAAAGAAAAACGAAATTAACAACACAACAGCAAATTCAGAAAAGCTGCATCCTAGCAAAAAAACAATTAATATTAAGTTACTTACTTACTTTTTAATTTATTTTAATTTAATTTATTTTTTTTTTATTTTGAGTAGCCCAGGTCCCTTTAGCCAGTTCTGCTGTTGTGTTTTTGGTTGTTAATGTCTTTGGCGCTTTATCGTAGAATCGTAGAATCTTCATCGTCTTTATCGCCGACAGAGCGATCTACTTCGCGGCCTACTCGACGGCCAAAGAGAAGCTAAACGGCGTACTGGAGCCCGACTCCACGCAGGTGCACATGGTCTCCGCCGGCCTCGCAGGTAAGAGTCCCACGTGTGCTCTTGTTCTTAGCTGCTTTTTTTTTTTTTCTTTCTTTCTTGTTTTAGATGCTAAATAATTGCACTGCTTGTTTGGTTTTGTGAGTGACATGTTGAACTAAAATGGTACTGACCTCTTAGTCACTCTGTATCTTGGGATAAAACCAGTGTTTGAAAACGGACATCTTTTAAAGTGTAGCATAAATTATATAGATGTAGAGATCAGCTAGCATCTTTTATTTGGTTTTTCAGTGAACAGGGAAGCGTTAGTTTATGGAATATGGCCCATATTTTGGAAACTTTTTTTTTTTTTTAAAAAAAACATGATATTTGTTAGCATCTAGAGTTTAGACTGAAAGCACAATTAAAGACTTTCAGGATCAATAACACGTCAATTAAAATGTCAGCTTTATGTTGCACAGCTTGTGAAGCCAAATTCAAGCCGAACTCAAAGAATCAGCAGCGTCGAAACGTTACGATAGTATTCGTTTAGGAAGGGAAAAAAAGAACTTAGCCTAATTAGCTAATATTTATTTGGAAAGCTTATACGCACTATAGAGCGTTTTGCTAATAAGATAAACAAAGCAACCAAAATTGGTTAAATACGAAGCAGGAATGAAGAGTGTTAGTGTTTATTTACTCTAACGTGTCTTATCAGGGGTGTAAATCGCAAGTTTCCTGACGATACGAACTAATATCGTTTCTTTTAGCCAGCGATTCGATATTTGTCGATACGTCAGTGATACGCCACGATACGATTTCAGTTTTTCGATTCCGATTGCGATCGATCTTAAACGATGTGTCTGTTTCGCACAATCAGTAACATTTCTATTAATTCACAGACGCAACCAAAATATATTTTGACAAATTTACTGTGCTTTTTTCCCCCCCCCCCCCCCCCATATGAAATGCTACGTATTTCGTGCAAAATTTCGTGCAATTAAGAACCCGTGATGAACGTAAACGTCGGCGTACGTCACGTCCGGGACGTAGCTGGAATCAGAGTGTCCTAAATAACGGTCTTTAAATAACTTATCGATGTTTTTATATTTAATTACAAATGTTATCGAAAAAAACATCGACGTTTACGAATTGCATCGATACATCGGATCGCTGGTTATTTGATCGATGGATCGTCACACCCTTAGTGTCTGTTGAAAACATTTACTGCTGCTCCATACGTGCCACTTATTGCTAATAAACAGTGTGGCCAAAATAAATAAATAAATAAATAAATATGCAAAATGATCAGGTCCTCAAAGTTTAGGTTGTGCTTTCCTTTCCTACTTTTTTTTTTTTTTTTTTTCCCCTTTTTTTTGTTTTCTTCTTCTACCTTTTGAGGGCTGGAGGACAAAAATCATTACATACCAGTGTGCTACTAAACAGTCTGGCTTCACACGCTGTCTGTGCTGTGTGTAGTAGCGGCCGCTAGCAGGGCGCTACGCTAACATGTAGGTTGCCATGCGCGGTGGGCAGCGGTCCTCGCGGGCGATGCGGGCGGAATCGGGACGCCTCAGGTAGTCACTTCTCATCTCACTGGTATGATCATGATTCTCCTAATGATGATGATGATGATGATGATGATGATAGTTATATCACTCTAGCTAGCTTGTAGCTGTGTGTTTTATTTGTTTTTTTGTGATTGTACAGTTTTAATGAGCCTGTAAGCCATGCTAATGTAAATGGAAGGAGAACACCTTCTTGAATATAGTCAGCAAATGCTAACCTTGTCATTATACATTAGAATTTCTAAGCATTATTTAAATATTAGTAGCAGGAGGTAAAGTAGTAACCTTTTAGCACATTTAGGACACACCTTAAATTTCTAATGTGTGATATTTTTACGTGACGACAAAAAGAACTTCTTGTTGCTTTTCAAATAAAAACACAACTAGACAACTAGGTTTTGTAAACCGAGGACTACTGAAGAGAAGCAGGCTAGCTACGTCCTGCGCACTAGCTAGCAATTTCCATATCATTATCTAGCTAGCTATCATTGTCTAGCCTGAAATTTTGTCCATTTATAGTTACATTTGAAATTATGGAACATCCACAAAACAAGTTAGTTTCTATTATTACTTACATTATAACTGCTATAAACCGTCGTTCCATCACCAGCCTCTCTCTCTCTCTCTCTCTCTCTTTTTTTTTTCTTCCCTCTCTCTCTTTCCTGTCGTTTACACCTCGAAGTGTAAACGAAGGTTACGAAACGCTGACACCGGAGACTCCTTCCGAAAACGCTAAGTAACCATCTTGCGTTAAAAAAAAAAAAAAGCGAGCTTCACCATTATCACGTAGAAATTATAACGTATTAGAACGAGTGCCGTAATATAAACCATTATTAATATAAAAATTAGTCGACACCTACGAACCAATCAGAATCGAGAATTCGGACGCGGCTATAGTAGAAATATTCATATCGTTAATATTGTCCATTAAATCGTCTAGAAAAAATCGTAGACGGATCGTAATCATAGCTTACGCAAGATTCTCCACGACGTAAATGAAAAAGTGATGTATAACTTTACGTTTAAGGACGAACGTAAAGAATCCTCACTGACCGTAACGATTATCTTTTGTGTCGCGGTTTTAAACTTTGCAGATTAGATCCTTCGCTTGTAAACAGAGCTGGACTCCGATCAGATAACGAGCCACACTCCTCCGCTCTGTGTGTGTGTGTAAATCTATCCCATCTTTCCAGACGAAATGTAGGTCACTCTGGTTTTTTTTTTGTTTTGTTTTTTCTTGCGGTAATACAAAGTATGTTACCTTATACCTTACACCTTATATTACACGGCGTGTCCATCATACAATACCTGCGAGTGAGTTGTTACTATAGAAACAATAACGTATTAACGCGAACGAGCGCATGAATACAAGCTAAAGAAAACGAATCACCACCTTCCGGCCAATCAGCTTCGAGAATTCAACACGATATTGTACACTTTCTTCTTCTGAATCGTGTTATTTTTGTTTGATTGCAACACACGTTTTCATTCGCAGAGCTCTCGTATCGGAGAGTAAGCTGATTAACACTCGCTATCACGTTACACGTGTTGCCTGACGGCTAAATTTATCCCCTGGAACAACTTGTGGAAATCCATGACTCATATTCACAACAGTACAGAAAATACAAACTAACAGCGTGACATTACGTGTTTTTTTTTTTTTTTAAATATAGGATACCGCTCATCTGGAGAGTCGGTTCTGTCCGGACTATTTATACAGCGCAAATGAATAAAGTTGTATAAATAAAACATTACTGCGTTTTATTATACACTACCAAGTCAGATTTCCAGGCCAGAAGGATGTAGAAAGCTTTAAGAGTAATCAGTTAAAATATTCCACAGCCTACGGGCAATAAATAAAACATAAACAGTCGTAGATTAAGAGGCAGGAGGTAAGAGACCTGGTCTGATGCTCTCCGTTTTGCCAGTAAATTAAAAACTTGAGTAATAGAGTATGGAATTTCATGACCATTATTAAAATTTGTCAAAGAATCTTTTAAAGTTTGCTCTTCCTGAACATTCCACCAGCACATCACGGCTGATTTCACTTTGGTGCTTGGACCCCTAAAGATAATAACTTTGATAATGTGGGTTGTGATTTCCACCACTCTTAACAATTTTATTTATTTATTTTTTTTTTACTTAAACCATGGACCCCTGGAGGACCCCAGAGCCCAGTTTGAGAACCACTGGTTTTAATTTGTTTATTTGTTTATTTACAGTATTTATTTCTTTTTCTTTCCATTTATGCATTTCCCCTGAGAGCCGAAGCTGAGCCTAGGTTCTTTTAGAGTACCAGATATGTCCACCAAGAAGAACTTGTGTCTAAGCATGAAGGAGGAGTCTCAGCAGTGCAGCCTAGAGGACCAGTTATTTACAATGCCTTCCAAAAGTATTCACCCCCCCCCTTGAACATTTCGGAGTGTTACAGACTAGAACCGAAATGGACTTGTATGTCAGGAATCTACACAAAATAGCTCACAATATTCAATTTGGGACAAACAAATCTGGGACAAAGTTCCGAAAAACATCCACTGGACCATTAAATCCATTAACAAACCCGAGGCCGACTGTGACCAGACCAAGTCTGGTCCTTCTTGTTACCAATTTGTACGCCTGGAATCCCTTTAACGTATTCTTCAAACCGGAAGGAAGCTATTTAAGCGATATTATCTTTTGAGCTTGCTGTGACCTTGACCCTGTTTGGATCAATTCCAAAATCTAATCAGTTCATCTGCTGGATTCAATAATAAATCCATATAAATACTACAAACATTCAACCATCCGTTCTTGAGATATCGCTCGTAATGAGAATCTCGGACGATCGCAGAAGGTCTCCAGCGCCTAGTGTGCGTCCACCAAAATCACTGACCAACTCTAACTCTGACGGTGCCACCGCCACCGTGCTTCACTCTGGGGATGGCGTTCCTACGGCGATGAGCAGCAGCACCAGTTTACTAATTTAAGGGGTTTTACAGCAGGAGAATATTTGCAAGCTGCATTCACACCTTTGACTCTTGGGCTGTTTTGTGTAGATTCATGACTTATAACCCCGATTAAGTTCATTTCCGTTTTATGATGTAAACACTACAAAATGTGGAAAAGTTTGCATCTGTAACGTAATATCGGAAACTAACTGAGGGAGGTTTAGGAGCCAGACTTGGTCTCTTGAAACGCAACATTGCAGACAGGAAACACTACTGAGGTTTTAATGATGCTGAAGCTTTGGACAGTGCACATAGTATGTCCTGTCATATATATATATATATATATATATTTAATTTTTTCCAAAATGGTTGACAAGGTTAGCATTTGCACTCTCCTACCTCTTACTTGCACTGCTTGACCTCCTTTTGTTTTTGTTTTTGTAGCCTTTGTCCCCTGTTTAACTTTATGACCCACTGAAGGTTAATCTATTGTAATAAAGATAATGGTGATTGTTTTGACCCAGCAACACCCATTTGACATGTTGTGCCTTTTCCAGACATGTTTTTTTTTTTTTTTTTTTTAAATAAAGGATAAAAAAAAGCACTGGTTTAATGATGTCCTTTAAAACTCAAGAGACAACCAATCTGCCTCTTATCTCTCTCTCTCTCTCTCTCTCTCTCTCTCTCTCTCTGTCTCTCTCTTTCTCTCTATACCTCACTCTTCTTGAATACTCTTTTTACTTCCTTTCTATGTACTTATGAGGGAAAAAAAAAAAAAAAAACAACAAAAGAGAAAAAGCAGAAGTTTTGGGAAATTTCAGGTGGGATGATCAGTCTAGAAGGTCATGTGAGGTCATGTGAGGGCGGGACTTGTGGGGTTTGTGGGTGGGGTTTGATTGAAGTGCTCCGCCCCCTGCTGCTGCTGCTGCTGCTGCTGCTGCTTGTGACTATGGTACAGAAAAGCCTGTGTCTATTTTAGGCCTGTACTCTGTGAGCCAGCCTGCTCCAACCTCCCCCCCCATATCTGCAGGCTCCGTCCTGCAGCTGTGAGGAGGAGCTTTGCCCCTCCCCGTGTGAGTACTCGCCAGAGACACACAATCTCTCTCTCTATCTCTCTATCTCTCTATCTCTCTCTCTCTCTCTCTCATCCTCCTTCACCCACTTGCTCTAGGTCTCTTATCCTATCTAGAGCCCCTCTACCCCCTACTCTAGGTCACTAGACCTCTATTTTTTTTTTTTTTTTTTTGGTTCGACTGATGTAAGAATGTTTCTTTTATTTAAGTACTGCAGAGCAGTGCCGTTGTCGTTGTCTTACCCTCTTTTTTTTTTTTTTTTTTTTATTCTGGGATTACTAGACCATATTTATTCCAGACAAAACAGGTTACTTTAATGGTTTTTACAGCAATGGCATCCAGAAAGTTGCACGTCAAGCCGACCTATTTGCAGATTATTTTGCAGACTACTTTGTCATTGCAGTGAAGATCTTTATTACTAATCTCTTGCATCACAAGGCATGTTTTTGTTTTTATTATTTATATTATTTATTTATCCCCCCCCCCCCCCAAGAATGCCATTGTGGAAAGCCTCCTTGCGGTTAAATAATCAATCTAAAACATATGGCACTACGACTCTGCGCCCTTCCGGCATGCCATATGGATAGTTATATAACTGCGTAATTATGCAGAAAAGTGCCCTGTCAAGTTCAGTTACTCCGTCACTTTTAATGTGCTCTCTAAACCAATTAAAGCGATTTATTTATTTATTTTTTTATTATAATTTATATTATATGCTTTATCTATTGCTTTAGCTAAAAGGTTCCATGCTGTGGCCAACTACTCTAAGATGCGTTTGTGGCTTTAATCATAGATATGTTTTCTGTTTAAAAAAAAAAAAAAAAAAAAAAGAATCTGACATAAGATACGTTACTGTTAATGATACCGCTGCATTCCTGAGTAGTACACGCAGTCTTTTCAAATAAATCCTGATTGATATCTGCACTTAATAGCCTCCATTTCACGAGCTTGATAAGGAAAATGCCAGAACAGCAGGCCATAAAAACAGGCTATAAACCATCTTAGAGAAGTCCACAGTGTTTCTTTGAACAGAAGATCTTTTATTTATTTATTTATTTATTTATTTATTTATTTTTTGAAAGGACAGTAGGCCTGCTTCACTAGCCTTGCCTATGTTGAGCAACAGTGCCATTTCTATGGCTGACCCTACCATCCTTTTTCCCCAGGGTTCACCGCGATCACAGCCACCAATCCTATCTGGCTCATAAAGACCCGCCTACAGTTGGATGCCAGGTGAGCGGATATTATATGATCAACAGTTGCATCTGGGATTGTTACATAAAGCATAAAACCCTAAGCCCTACTCCAGTGACGAGTCTTGTTTCCCGTCGGAATACGGCTTGGGACGTTGAATGGACGGTGTTTCGCATTTAACTTTCATCACCGGGTTGCAGTCGTGCCGCACTGAAACGCAACGCAACATGGTATTACAATCACATCCGACACTAAGGCGGTGATCGTTCATTAAAAAGCAGATCCCCAGATCCACGCGACGTGATCAAGAAGGTTTTGCTTTTCAGTGTGGTACGTTTTCTGCGCGTCACTAATGAAAAGCAACTCGCAGGCGTCTCACACGCCTGAAACAGAATCATCTCCAAACACTCATTTTCTTAACAGCACGATACATGGATAGATTTATAGCTTCCTAATCATGCTTAAAATGAAATAATTAGCATTACACGTGCCAACCATATTCTCCACTCAGACAATTGATCCCCAAACCAAAAACATTTAACAAAATTATTGGTACTTGTTAAATCCTTCCATGAGGAAAACCAAAGAAGTTTTAAAACAAAAGACACTGACGGTTGTTGCTGGATTTAAGTGGATAAATGATCATTACGCACAGTCAGGGATATAAATGAAAAGTGTAAAGTTTGCTAAGAAGCAGACACATGAAGTGGGTGACACACAAATTTGCACAGTTTAGCTCATTCTTGTGGTTGTCATGTTTCAGCTTGTTCAGGCTGGCTTCTTCTGCTTAGGAGGTAAATCGAGGGTTGTTTTTAGAGACATACATTCGCATAACCACAAATAGCTGCAGAAACACCAAATGTGCAACAGCCATCTTGGTCTCTGAATTTGAACCACAGAAGCATGAAAGCATGCGGTTAGACAGTACATCCATACTTCTTGTTACCATACGCTTCTTTTGGCAAGTCAATTACAGCATCAGCAAAGGAACTAATGAAGGTGCTTGAAGCTTCGGGTATGCAAAGTATATCCAGAGACTCCTACATCACCATGAAAGGCTGAAACCATCACTCTAAGACCGGCGGTTTGCTCAGCAGCCTTTTGGAAGCGTGTCCTCTGGTCAAATAAAACAAAAACTGAACTATTCGCCCATATCGATCAGCACTATGTATGCAGGAAAAAGGACGAGGCTTTTAATCCGATGAACACCATCTCATCTGAAGCATGGGGGTGGCAGCATGTTGCGGGGGGGGGGGGGGGGGGGTTTTGTGTTTTGGGGGGGGGGGGGTGGGTTGGGAAATAGTATCCCAAAAGGGGTTTATTTGGATTAAGGGTTTGGGTTTTAAAGAAAAAAATAAACCAACACACCAAACAAAC
>CM075006.1:27332136-27345921 GCA_037576675.1 Pangasius sanitwongsei
CTTTCCCCCGCCTGAGACCCCCCCCCCCCCCCCCGCCCGGGCGGGCCCCGCGGCGGGGGGGGGGGGGGGGGCGGGCCGCCCCCCCCCCTTGCTGATGAAAGGGACTGGTGCACTTTGGGAAATTAGATGCCATCATGAGGATTATTAGGATTAAGGATTAGGATTATCTAGAAATACTGAAGCAACACCTCCAAGACATCGGCTAGACTGAAACTGGATCCTCCAGCAGGACAGTGTGATCCTAATCGTACCGCCAAGGATGTAACAAAATGGCTTAAAGTACTTTTACAAAGTAAAAGTATTGGAGTTGCCATCACAAACTTTGGCCTCAAATCTGACTGAGCGCTGGAATTTCTTCTGATGGGACTGGCGTCGAAGTATTGCGAGAAGCTTCTGGAAACGTTTGATTCAAGTTCAAGCTGTTAAAAGGCAATGTTCCAAATACTAACAAAGGCTGTAAACTTTTCACTTAGTAAATAAAAGCTGAAATTAATCTGTCTGTTAGCTATTATACTGAAATGATCGTAGATACTCTAATTGAATTAAACGTATGGTAACTTGAAATGTGTAGAGTTGGCGTTTCCTCCAACTTGTTACGCTTGCAATATTACAAAAAAAAAAAAATTGTGTATATTTATACTCATCAATCATTTTTTTTTTTTTTCCCCACCCAGGAACCGTGGGGAGAGGCGCATGAGCGCGTTTGAGTGTGTGAGGCGCGTGTATAAAGCCGACGGGCTACGCGGCTTTTACCGTGGCATGTCGGCCTCCTATGCGGGCATCTCTGAGACCGTCATTCATTTCGTCATCTACGAGAGCATCAAGCGCAAGCTCCTCGAGTCCAAGGCAAGCGCCAACATGGATGACGAAGACGAATCGGTGAAGGACGCGTCCGACTTCGTCGGCATGATGCTGGCCGCTGCCACCTCCAAAACCTGCGCCACGTCCATCGCGTATCCACACGGTAGTCGCATGTTTGTTCTCTTCTGCGTAAAGTAGCAAAATAATAACTACACATATAGTAGGTTTAATAAAGCGCATCCATTCCATACCAACAGTTCAGACATGGCGTTTTTGCTTAAAGTAGTAATAAACGTAATATACTCACACATTAAGTGTTTTTTTTTTTCTCCTTCATTTTGCTCTGTTGTACATTTATAATATATAGATGGGACAACAACAAGCGTTTACTCGAATACTACAGATACACTGTGCTACAGTAGGGAGCTGAACTTACGTGAGCGTCGAACTGAAACCAGCTTTCTCCCTTTTTCAGAGGTGATCCGTACCCGGTTGCGAGAGGAAGGCAGCAAGTACCGCTCGTTCTTTCAGACTCTGAGCATGGTGGTCAGAGAGGAAGGATACAGAGCACTGTATCGAGGCCTCACCACCCACCTCGTCCGCCAGATCCCCAACACGGCCATCATGATGTGCACCTACGAGCTGGTCGTCTACCTGCTCAACGGCTAAAACCGTGGAGGACGAGAAGAGGAGGAGGTCAAGAGAAAGAGGAGAGCAATGGAGAGTGGACAGCGCAGAGAGAAGTTTGTCCCTTTACGAGACCAAAGGAAGCAGAGAGAGAGAGGGAGAGAGAGAGAGAGAGAGAGAGAGAGAGAGAGAAGTTGGGACAAAGAGCTTTATGGGCCAGACCTCAAGGAGGTGCTGTTGGCACATGGCAGGAATTAGTGCTGGTTTTGAAGCAACAAAAATGGAAGCTTGCTTCAAATCAAGCCAAAAGAGAGGTGAGAGAGGAAGGAGAGGAGGGAAAGAAAGGAAAATTGGCCTGTTTCTCTTCTGAATCTGTAATGTGAAGCAGTCCTTAGAGGACTGTCAAGAGGGGAATGCTTGAAAACAAAAAAAATATATATATATTTAGTATACATCAGCTGAATTGATTCACAATGAGTTTTTTTTTTTTGGTCATTTCCTTCTGAAATTCTGAATGCTTCTTTGTGAAGCCTTGAACATTTTTCTTTTTTTTTTTTCCATTTGCAAAGCTTTATTAGTGTTTACTGTGTGGCAGCCAGCAACAAAATCCGTTTCAGCAGTTTGTCAGCGAAGTCAAAAAAAAAAATAATAATACGGGCAAAAAAAATTTGCTCCTTTTCGAACATTTCCCTCTAGAGGTCAGGGTTTCCACACTGACGACGGCTCCCTGCGCACACGTGACCACCGCTTGGCGTTTCACTCACATGTCGACCCCAGGGGATCAGATCTGTGATCCTTTTGCATACTTCAAACTGAAGTGTTGTCTGTTCTGTTTGGATTTTTTAACCATCGTTCTTTTCTGAGTGTTTATAATGACCTAATAACCGTCTGTTAAACCCCACATGACGGGCGATAGAGGAGACACTGGCCGGGACTGGAAAACGCCGCTACTTGAATCGAAAGCTCTCAGTATTTTATCCAGGAACACAAAATATCGAGGAATTAACTCCTGTCCCGCTTGCTAGCTCTTCCCTGTGCACCAGAAATTCGTTCCACCCTTCCGCTTCCCCAGACAGTGGCGTTTCTGACCGTATATATGCACTTTGTAGCGTTTCCAGGCTACATGACCTTTACGTTTTCTGTGTTGGACAGTTTACTATAGAACTTGTACTATAAGACATAGTATTTACTGTATAAGCAAGACAGTGTTTTGCGTCACAGTTCCTTTTGGAGACTGTTGTACAGATCAGTCTATTAAACTTCTAGTGAAGGACATCCCCGTGTTTGTGTATAAAAGTGTGTGTGTATGTATGTATGCATATTAGATATTCAGTGTTCCTATGATTATGCAGTAGGTTGTAACAGAAATGAATGAATGTGCTGAGTTCATTTCAGATCTCGCGTTTACTCTAGGGACGCATCGATACCGATACCGATACAATTCTCATTTCCTCCTTAAAAAAAACGCTCTGATACCGATATCTGATATCGTGCGCCATTTATGCGACGTAGTGTATACTGCCACGCTAACGACCACCACGACATCGATCTGGACGCGTTTCCTGATGCCGTCAAAGCTAAGCAGACTCTCAGCGAAGAGATCAAGAGGAGCTACTGTGATGTAACTGAACTAACTCTAACCGAACTATTTATAAGCTCAGAACTGCGAACAGTTCACTTCTGCGAGCACTGAGACACGAGCGCTTCCTTTCCGCTCGCGCTCTGTTACCGTAATATATATAACATGAAGCATAATTCAGGACATAATGGAGGACAAGGCAGTAACTAATATAAACAGAGCTAAATAATATGTTCCAGGATGCCCCTGATATCAGCCAGAACTCATATTAAAAATAAATTAATTAAATAAAACGCTATCGATGCGTCCCTATTTGGGTTTTTTTTGTTTTTTTTTTTTAAATGTGCCTTTCCATTAAGTCTCATTCATAATCTGTGAATAGAAGCAAAACGTTGCATTATTTCATCCACGGCGTATTATAAAGGAACTCCCCCAAGATGATCCTCTTATTTCAAGCCACACTTTCTTCATCATCAGCAGTTTCCTTACAATAAAGAAGTTCTGAATAATCACCGCTAATCGCCGTCTCCATATGCAAACCTTACGAGTGGTCCTAGATAAAAGATTTCGCATTTCGATTAAAAAAAAAAAAAGTGTTCGTTTGTCCTGAGTATTAATAAATCCAATCCAATGAGCCGGTATAGCAACGCCTCTCCCATCATCCTTTGCAGCTAGCTAAGCTGTGGTGTATTATATTATAGGATTGTATTTAATCCTGAATGACAAACACATGACACGTATTTGGCGTTACGTCAAAAATGACGTCAGTAATTCAAATTCATGCATGTTTTAATTAAAAAAAAATAAATAAATATAAGCGCTTGAGTACATCATGATTAATAATGATGTACTATAATTTAAGATGACTAATGATCATTAAATGTGTGTTCATGCAGTATTCATAGAAATACCAAATGTGATGAAATTCATGAACTGAGCCACCAACCGCCAGCTGAATTTGCAAAAATATTGACCTTCCAGACGAGCGTTTTAAATGAAATTGTACACAGCAGACACTTTTTTTCGCAATTTGTGTCCGCTGTAAAATGTTTTAAAACACGATCGGACGTTTTTCCGTACACCACATTTACGTTTGCATCGTAATTCAGATGTTAGTAAAAGAAAAAGAAAAAAAAAAAAAAAACGTATAGTTTTCTTGCATCTTCACACTGGGTCAACAC
Source organism: Pangasius sanitwongsei (assembly GCA_037576675.1). Taxonomy (NCBI): domain Eukaryota; kingdom Metazoa; phylum Chordata; class Actinopteri; order Siluriformes; family Pangasiidae; genus Pangasius; species Pangasius sanitwongsei. The sequence continues at coordinate 27,336,325 of CM075006.1, forward strand.
TAACAATGAACTGTTCACATGTCAGCTTGATGTTTTGTTTTTCTTTGTGTGTGTGTGTGTGTGTGTGTGTGTGTGTGTGAAAATGTGACTTTTGCTGGTTGTGTAATATCATACCTCCTTTTTGTACAAAAATGAGTAAATAAAAAGCACATAAATGAATCCTGTGGCGTTCGTGTCTACTGAAGGACGAAAGAGTTGCATGATTTCACAAAAAAAAGAGATGAAATACGTAAAGCTTTTAAGGTTAAAGTTACATTTTAGGGCAAGAACGAAACACATGGAAATTCACGCTAAAAATCCTAAAATAAAATTAAAAACACATTAAATTAAAAAATTCATTCCTCTTATAACCTGTCAGTATTTCAGGAATTTCATGTCAAAAATTTAGATTTATTCAAGAAAAACACTTTTTTTATCCATTTATAGTTACATTTAATGTTGTGGAACATCCTCAGAACAAGTTATCGTAACACCTTCCGTCTTGAAGACTTTACCGTGGCAGAAAACGTACTGACTGCTACAAAGTGCTGACACTGGAGACTCCTTCCATGTATAATGAAGGGAAATAAGTCTTCAGACACTTTCGTTAATGTTATTTAATATACTTTCAGTGCATATATCCACATAATTGACGCATATGATGTCTACTGATTTTGCTTTGCTTACAAAAATACGAATATAATGTGTAGAGAAATGAAACTGATAAGGGAAAAAAGGGTGGCGTGAAAATAAATCAAGATGTAAATACTGTTTAAAAAAAACAAAAAGCTTTAGGCAAGTCGCACCTGGTGTCATTATAAACGATGTTACTGTTGGTCGGGAAGATTTCACACAAGAAGTAGCAATCACAGTGAAGGTGAAAGAGCTTCATAAACTTTTCAGCCACACTCGGATGAGTGTTCGATAATATACAGGTGGAGATTCATGAAAACACAAATAATCGTCCCTGGACAGGTGATGTCACGACACGCCCTCCTCGGGCGAATGATAAGGAAGATAAGAAAGAAGCCAGCAGTCACTCGAGGAAAAAAAAAGAGACGCAGGACGACCTGAAAGCAGCAGGAACGACAGTTAGACAGAAAACAATAAACAACGACCTGCACTGCAATCTTCTCTATTCCTCCACCTCACGCAGCATTTCGACAATTCCGAACTCGTGGAACGAAAGACGAAACTGAAATACAGGATGTCCCAAAAGTCTCCGTAGCTACATGGCGAAATGAACACTTTTTACAAAATGTAACCGTATTTACAAAACTTCCTGTATGTGATCGACATTTCTTTGTAAACACACACACACGGCGTGGTGCGTGATGTTCTCGCCATGTTTCCTGTTCAAGTCCATCGCAACCTTGCGACAGCTTCCCGATCCGGCCATGAGAATGATTTCAGGACGTTCTTCGTTTATCAAAGGCGTTCTTAAAGGCTGAAAAAAATAAATATAATATAAACTAAATACGAACGGTTTTGGACGACGTTTTGCTAAAAAGTGTTAACTTCCCCTGTGTATGGAGACCTTTGAGACACGCTGCAGAACATTTCAATAAATCTGGAAATAGTTTTGGAAAAATGTAAAATAATGGAGTGCAGTCTTCAATTCTACCATCGCACCATGATGCATAACGGTGTTGATTTTTTTTTTTCTGCAGTATGTCGTGTTAAATTATTGTACTTCCACAGTAACACCGATGGATCCAGGTTTCAACATTATCTTCTATAATAAAATCCACGCTGCAGTTTTCTCTGCATTAGCCGTAAGTTGCTTGTGGTGTGATATATCGGTGGAGCGTGTTGCCGATGGTGATGTATGAAGAAGGCTTTAGTGGCAGTAGAGTAATGGAAGCTGCAGCCCTTCTCCAGACTATACACAAACTGTTAAGCGGTAATTTACTGCTCCGAACCTCGTCCAGTTGGGAAACTCCGCCCACTTTGCAGTGGTTTACACTTTTAACATTCTGTAGGGTGGACATATCAGGCTGGTGTCCAGGCTGTTTGTTTTTTTTTAGCGGTATTTCAACAAACATTTTTTTATTGGTTTGTAGCTTTGTTTCAGTGTAACACCCTTCACGGTAGTGCGACGTACCTCGATGCTGTAACTACACCACGGTAGTTAGCATTAAATGATGACAATCTTTTCAAAATCAAGAACACACACTTGGGAATGAATACAGTTAACTAGCTAACTAGTTCACCATACGCGATTATGTTACGTAATACCACAGCACTGTGGAATGCTCGATTCTGATTGGTCAGAAGGCGTATAAATTTCCTATAACAGCACGCCTCGGACAGCAGTTCCATCTGCAGGGTGGATGCATTTCTATGTATGGTGGACGCTCTACATAAACATTAAAATCGTATGTAATCGTCGATTACAACGTAAGTAGATGCTTATTTAGCATTTGAGGAAGGAGTCTCCAGTGTCAGCGTTTGTAACAGTCAGAGGTTAAGCTATAACTTAAAGTGTTCAACATGAGAAAGACTTTGCTGTTTCTCAGTATCGTACGAAGATAGCTGTTGTTGTTTTTCTGTTGTTTTTTTTCTTCTTATTAGCTATGTTAGCTATGTTTCTAGGCAGCTAAAACATGGGCCAAGGCACTGCACTGCTACATACGCTTATGACGTTTTGTCGTCCTCTGTTCTGTACTAATGCTCATTCTGTTAAATCCACTCTTTAAACATGATTTGTTTAATGGAACAGAGCGAGTGACTGAAAGCAGCAGCTAACATCTATTAATCAGCAAAAGTAATAGAGCTATTAAAGCAGACAGAAGAGGGAATGGGCTGTTTTACAACAGTGCAAAACTCATTACAGGAGTCGAATCATGCGCCGCTGTTATCGGTAGAGTGGGATGTGACTGACGGACGGCACACGGCTAGAGAAGACAATAAAAATACTAATGAAAGCCTGTTTTTGAGCCGCTGTGACAGTAACTGGCAAGAGAAGCAGCTGTACAAACATGATGACAACTCGATAAAAGATGCATATCCTGTGAGAGAGCACGGGAAAGTTTGAGGTACGTTCGTGATGGTCAGTGTGTGATGCGTGTACTGTACATTCGTAGAAGATGAACTGTAAAGAATTTAGATATATCTCCGTGTATAGCCGATTCCGACCTTGAACTTAAGCCCATTTTTCTTGCACAGTATCGGTTCAAATGGTTAGCAGAATTACTGTCTGACAGTTTGATGTCAACAAAACTAGCAATGCCATTTAAGGCCAATATTAAACACATAAATATGACGTAATGTTCATCTCAAGGACCGAATTGCTTATGGATAAAATTATGAATAAAAGTTAAAGTGAGCTATGAGCATAGAAGATAAGTGTGGGGGTCAGCTTATCCTTCAAACTGTTGGCATGTTTTCTTTACAGGAGCGTGCACTGAATTAAGCAAAACGATAGCATTATTTGAAAAATTTGACAAATTTAAATAGCAAATTAAAAGTAGTAAAAATAGCTCTTTAATAGTTCTTCAGCCTCCAGTTCTGTGATCTTGGAAGGAATCATATAAGTTGGCTGCTTGTCCATTTCCTGTCCCCCACATAAAATGTGAGAAGTGACCTTTTTTTGCCAGTTCTTGGCCCCCCTCAGGCTTTCCTGAACGTTTTCCTTTAGACTCGTGAGAATCTCATTTAAGTTCAGGACAGACTCTGTGACCTTTTTGGATGGCAACAATCTCCTGGACACTGCTGTCAGCCTGAAAAGCAGCATCACGGTGTCTGTGCCGGTTTGTAAAGGCTGTAATGAGACAAATTCAACATAGATTTACCATATTTAGGCTATAGTGCAGATTATTTGTATATATTCTATATTTAATGCTGTTTGCTGTGTGAACTGAGGCCTTTTATTCATTTACAAAAAGTGATCTAAAGATAATTGGCACAAAACACGTTGTTTCTTGCATTTGCATTTGTCAGTACGATAAAAACATGGACATGCTGTAGGCTGCATGTTGCTATTTCTAACTTCAGTTTCTTGAGATTGAAGACGTCGCAGGTTTCTGTGTGAAATATACATCTTGAAAAGAGAAATAACAGGCATCTGTCCTAATAATAAAAAGAAATCACACTGACACTTCATGTTCATTATAGTTGCGCTACACTTAGAAATTAAAGTATACTTTATTGTTTACTTGGGAATTGTGTACGCCTGAAAGCAATAACAGAAAAGAATACAAATTATCCTTTGTTCATAACACTCACAATGTGACATTTAGTTTTTCTGAATAAAAGAAATATAAGAGCTTATGGCTGTTGATGAACTCTTAATTCTTAAGTCCTTGTGTTTTATATTTTGCAACAAGACGTTGCTCTACTGATCGGAAGGTCATGAGTTCAAACCCCAGCACCTCCAAGCTGCCACTGGACCCTTGAGCAAGGCTCTTAACCCTCAACTGCTCAGATGTATAAATGAGATAAATGTAAGTCGATCTGAATAAAGATGGCTGCCAAATGCCGTAAACGTACACGTAAGAGCAGACCACTCTTTACAACCGTGGTGAGCAGAAAAGCATCTCAAAAAGCACCACACGTCGAACCTCGATATTAGAATGAGCTACGGCTTCTACTCGTCTGCCAAGAACAGATATCTGAAGCTACAGTGGCCACAGGATCACTGGTATAAGATCAGAAAAAGGCCAGGAAGTGTGGATAAGTATGTGTGACACTGACACAAACCGAATCAATACAGATTGTAATCAGTTACATTTACATTTATGGCATTTGGCAGATGGCCTTATCCACAGCGACTTAAAGAAGTGCTTTGAAGTCTCAATAAATACATAAATAAATCAATAAATAAATCAATAAATACGTTCTGATACTGGCTCACTAGGTCACAAACTAAGAACACCATCATTTCAAAAACTCTGTTCTGAAGGTAATATAGTAACAAGCGCCCAGCTAGCTTCGGTCGTAGCTACTCTGTTAAACTTTCATCATATTCTCAGGTTATGGAAATATAAATAACTGTGAAATTATAAAATATGACGAGTGGGAGAAAGAGTGTGAAAACAATGCAGACTTTGCATAATGGGCACAAAAATATAAGGGGTTCATTTAAGTTTAAAGTTGCTGAGAAGCTTCGTTTAGGTTTCAGCTCAGTAGAATGAAAATAATATGCACACACACACTGATCATTTTTCTCGATGCTGCAGAAAACATCGTTTTGGTGTGTTATTGCTGAGTCGCCCCTGCCATCTGTAAGACTTCTCCATGCAGTATGTTCAGTATATTCCACTTTCTGTTTTAACCTGGAGACCATGAGTTTGAAAAGTAACTGTAGCTAAATTGGATGAATCAGGTCTTATTCTTTTTTTTGCACCACTCCACCCCGTGATCGCAATGCGTTCATTTACGATCATGAAACACAAATAAAGTAATGCACTAATTCGTGTGAAAATATTTCTGGATTTTTTGATTTGTGTCACGTGCTAGGCTTCATACTAGCCTCGCAGATTAGCCAGCTAACTGTTACTATCTCTGCTACTTCCTTCCAAGCTGTATTTTTCTTTGCAACGTCTCTGTACGCATTCAGTAAGAGGTCGTATATGAGAGGATAAGATGAACCCATGGTAATATGTTTATAAAGGTAAATTTAAGCATCTTCATAATTTTACAGAGTGTGTTTATATGTGCCTACGATTTTTTTTCCGCATAATCCTGTATCCAGAAAAAGCCTTGCAGCATGTGAGTTATTTAGAATTGCATTCCTCCATTCATTACAACAGATTACTTATTTACCACATGCTCTGGAGCTGCAAATCTTTCACCATGATGCAGGCAGTCATGAGATTTAAACCCTTAATAAAAATTTTGTGTAGCATCAGCATGCCATTAACTGCCATCTATCTTTAACCCTTCATTATTTTATACTCTCACTGCTAGAGAAGCTCTAAAACGTGTGGGCTCCATCCCACATCTACATAACTTCCTGACACTCCATATTGGGGTTTCAGCCTATTTTTTAAATTTTATTTTGAATTGGCAGTTCTGTTTCACCCCACGCCGCATGCACCCTTTCCAAAGTGACCATATGACGTAGTATTTGATAGTATTTTGGACAGTTTGGAGCCATCTCTCTAACATCTTCTGACTATCGTTGGAGCTATAGGTACTCCTGTGCTGCCCGGGAGTTAGCTATGACCCGTTCTGCTGCTCACTTTGGTCCTCACCTCTTAGTCATTTCTGGTGTGGTTTCCCTCAACTCTGAGTTTTTCTCAGTGGTCCTAGCTCGCCATAATGGGTATTTCTTCCAAGTAGGAACTCCCTCAGCACCCTAACAACCCCAACCCACCCTCAAAAGGGATCTATAAGGGATGGAGGCTGTCATTGGGACACGACTGGAAACTCATTGGGCTGCAACTACATCAAACATGTGGCCCTGATGATAATGTTGCAGGGGTACAAACTTCAATCCACCGTTTTCAGAGCTCAGGGCCTCATTAGTATCAAACCCAATCAAGTTGGCCAGTCTGTCTCAAGAAGTTTGTTTCCTCTTGAACAGAGATGGACCCCTCAGTTAAGGACATAGGATTATAGTCAGCATAGCACAGGCCACATAATTCATTAGCATTAAGCTAGATTATGAAAATACCATACCGCAGCCTCAACAGTAGTTCCCTTGGGCTTGTCGGAATTAAGGGACTTTCAGCATTGATTTATCAGCCTATGGCTAAACCGTAAATATCACAGACAGAATCACGTCCTCATCTCAGAGAGAGGCTCTGAACACCTTTCCAGTCCTAAGGAGGGTCAGTTCTTTATGACATTGTGGCTTATACAATGTTATCCAGGTAATATTCAGCATCTCTGAGAACAATTTGCAAGAACGTTCCAAGAAATCAATGGTTGTATGCCATCTTGGCAAGAAGCTATCCAGCTGATATTCTACACCCTAGCCATTATCCACGGCTACACAAGGAACTAGTCTTTACCAGGTATAATGATTAGTCCGGTCTGTCATGCATAAGTCGAGGACCTCCATCTTTGCCCAACAGATTATGTCTATATTCCTTTAATACACCACCAGCTGTGGATTACAACGTGTACCTATAATACCACCTATAATAACTATAGTACCCTATGGTGCCATAATATTTGTTGTATTAATAGTATTAAGTGTTTTTGTTTCCATTTGACTGACATTTTGTTTTGCAGAATATTGAGAACAAGGCAAGAAAGTCATAACGATTCCGATTTTGTTCGCAGTATTTTCGGAAGTGCCTAAAATTTAATGAAACACCGTACCTATTGTCTCTTGCCTTTAACCACTTCCCTGCTTTTATCCATTTCCACAGGAACCATTTGCCCATTCGCCCTGGCTTATTTGCTTGTCTGCCTGCCTGAGGGCCATAAAAATGCAAATAGCGCCACTGCTTGGAGCAATTTAGCCTGGAAGGTGAATCTCATTTTCATGAGCGCTTTCTTCTCTCTCTGCCAGCAAATGACTCTGATGCTCCATTCATTTGTGTGAATTAAACACTCCTATACCTTTTTTTTTCTGACATGCCTTCAGTTTTATATTCAGTAAAGTAGTAGACTGTCAACCTTATTATTCCAGATATTGAAGTCAGATCACGATACAAGACTTGAGCCTTGTATCCTTCAATAATAATAGATTTATAGCTTCATATTCATGCTTATTGTGATGGACAGTGGCATGAATAAGCCTAGGGGTGGAATAGTATGATAATAAAGTCAATCCAATGTTGCAGTCTTCAGTAGGTCTCAGGATCTGCTTAGAACTTTAAAAAGAAATTTACAATTTACATTTAAATTTGTTTTAGTTGCATATTTTGTAGGATGTGTCACAACTAGAGCTAATAATGTATTTTTCCCGTTACATATAAAGCTTGACATTTACAGTAGACAGTATATTTTTCAGATTTGCTTATGGCAAATGGCATCAATTGAGTGGAGCCATATTATAAACTGAAAATTACTTACTTTCAGTAAGTAACATGGGAAAGGAGTAAAACTTAAACAATTGGTACAAAGCTTTTATAGATCCAGTGATACTCATTATACAACATTGTACAATTTACAATATTGATATCATATCGTTAAGCCTTAGGACTTGCTAGGACTCCGTCAAACAGTACATACACCAACCGTTCTCAGTATGGCGCTGTCTGATTATCTGCTTTTGACCATGGTCAGAGCTACAGGCATCTTGTTTTCCAAAGCTTGGGATAGCCTATTAGGTCATTTAAACATTTTTGAACTTTGTTCGCTGTCAAGTGTGTAAGCGCTCTTCTCTGTTTTGATGATGACGTGCTGGTGCGGGAATATCGTGGACATTTTGACAGTCACCACAACACTTAGCTATCCATCAGCTTGATCAAAGTGTGACATTCTTCAAAGCGTGATCTCTACAGGCAGATCAAGAGCCGAAGAAATGTCATTTAGGTATAATATATTTATGTTTTCTTAAAGTTGACTTGTCAATGTACGTCATATAGACATACATGGGTTATGGTGCACAATTGCACATGGTGGTATCCAGGTGTCCCACACCACCCCTGGGGCATTATCTCGGGTTAGTAGAACCACAGTTACATATGGCACCTGGTGCTCTCTTTCCTAATTATTGGGACATCTGCCTCCTCTGTGCTTATGAATAGTCTACAGCTCATTATAGTAAATCATTATGTACCATGTATGTATGTATCGTATGTATGAGTTATAACTGTTTCTGTGTGCTTTTGCTAGTCAGATTTGTAGTTTTATCTCTCCCTTAATGTCAAATCTTATGATTAGAGAACATCAACCTACCACTATTACTTAAAATGCAAGCCTCTGTGGAGTGTGTGGCCTTTTTTTTGTATGACCATTATGAGCTCAGCTGGCCTGGGTGTTAATCCCTAGGGATGGGCCAGGTGCCACACTTAGCCTACTTTAATTGGGATCATTCAGTGGGATGCTGTGTGGGAGTGATGGATGTCCTGTTGTGGGGGAAGAAAGAGCACACTCCGTGCTGACCACGGACGTTTTTCTGCCTGCGTGATCAGCCTCTTGAGTTGAACTGTAACCAGGATCAAATTTTTAACGCTGTCCGCATTTCAGAACTGTGTCGTAGTTAATAATATCTCAATGCTGAAAATGTACTACATCAATTGCTACTTTCTAATCTGGTAACTAGCAAGCTGATTTGGCGAGCAATGTTATGGGTAGTCTATAAAAAACGACAAATTGCTCTCAGAATCACACACATTTATGACTTTTTTTTGGATTTATATTGTCTCTATGTATATGGGTCCCTTGAGGACTAGTGGTTAGGCCACGGCGCTCTCACTTCCCCGGCCATAGCACACGACAGTGCTCTCCCAGTGCCGGTCCCAAGCACGGATAAAATTGGGGAGGGTTTCGTCAGGAAGGGCATCCGGCATAAAAACTGTACCAAATCAAACATTCGGACCAATGATCCGCTGTGGAGACCCCTAACGAGAGCAGCGGAAAGAAGAACAACAACATCATAGCTATATACAGTCCTGTGCAAAAGTCTTTTGTACAGACTTTGTTATAGATGTTTATTTTCTGACTTCTACATTATTGATTCAGTACAAAAACATTTTAGACTCCAAACATTAGTTT
>CM075006.1:27346021-27388577 GCA_037576675.1 Pangasius sanitwongsei
TGAGACACTGTTTATTTATTTAAAGCGAAGGATCGTCACATTAAATACTGACTCTGTTTCATTTATTACTGTTTACTTACTTTCTTTATAGTATTTTTTAATGTAGAAACATTTAATTTCATCATTTTTGAAGGCGTCTTTGCTCTACAGCGTTTCTTTGCACGTGCCTAAGACTTTTGCACAGAACTGTATGTCTGATGTTAACCTATAATATGTAGTTTGCATACCTTACAGTAGTAATATTCTGCAACCACATTATCAAGACGCTGTTGTTTTCATACTGAATTAGACAACTGGTTCAGGTACCTACAGACTGCTTTCCTGCTTGATACTCAACTCTTCCTGTTGTCTCAGACTTATCCTTCTCTTTGTTTTTTAAACAAAGCAATTGCTTTGTCTAAGTGCGTATCATAAGCTCTGTCTCACGTCTCGGTTTTGCATATGTATTCACGGTGTTGATTTACCACCTCACGGCACAACGGAATGTGCAGAATGTCCTAAATAGAGACTTTTTATATATAGATATATAAATTCCTTAGTTTCTGTTAGAATCTCTTTGCTGTTATTCTTGGATTGTGCAGATCCTGAGTTTGCTGTTTTTTATTTTGTACGTAATTGCTGTTCTTACCGATTAGTCAAACACACCTTAGCTACTGTTGTCATGCAGAGGTTGGTGAGAAGCCATAACTGACCGTCCCCACCCTCACACTCTCAGATCACACCCACCCGGTTTTCCAAACACAGCCGTGCAACACTGTATAACGTTTTATGTAGCATTTTGGTCTAAAAAAATTTTTAAAAATACATCACTTTATTGTCCTGTGGTGGTGTTGGTGGTGCTATTATTATTATTATTATTATTATTATTATTATTATTAATGCATTGGTGCAATATGTGAAAAAATGAAGTTATATCTGAAAACCCACAGATAAAATTGGTTTTATAAACCAGCTAAAACATTAGAAAGTCTTCATCGCATTAATATTGTGGCTAACATCAGATAGTATTAAATATGACTAATATTACTAGCTGCAGAAAACAACGTTTCAACGTGGTTGGACTGAAACATCGTATTGTACTTTCTAATGTATTCTAATATATTGTTAAAAGTTTTACAAAGAAATTTCAAGGTAAAACTGCTTGTTTAACATACAGTACAATAATTTCAATTGTCTCATAATTTCAATAATGGAAATTTGAATTTGAAGTTTTGGCGTCAGAATTTTAGAGTTTTTCAAGCTGGAATGTCAAAACGTTGACGTGTGAAATGAGCACAAATGAACTTAAAGTTAATTCAACACTCTAAGTGTTAATTCAGCACTGGGGATTTTTGATATTCAGTACAACAGCGCAATTGCGAGTGCGATATTGCTTTTATACAATAATTCTATAAACAAGAAGTTAGTATCGAGTAACTGACACATTATCACCAAATATTTTGTTCATTTTTGTGAAAATTGTTCCCAAAGAAGCCACAGTTGGATTGAGCCTTGTGTGTTGCCATGCCAACGCACAGACTGGCTGACCGCCCATAATAAGTAATGAACTTATCCAATCAAATTAGTGGACTGGAGCTTACTGTTGTGTAAATGTAGTTATAGCACAATGCTGTTGAATTGATGCGCCACATAAACAAAGTAAAAACAAAAACGTTGTTGTTGATGTGGTGAAGTTTTCTGCAAGAAGATGTTTATTTAACATTTTTGGAAGGAGTCTCCAGTGTCAGCGCTTTGCAATAGTCGAAGGTAAAGCTGTAACTTTTAAGTTTTCAGACACGGGAAAGTCTTCAGGACAGAAGATTTTTCGTTTTTGTCGCTTCTTGGTAACATGAACATGTTCGTACGAGTGAACAGGAGCTAACTTGTTTCATGACCTTTGATATGTGTAATGAGGTCAGATTAAAAATGTAGTTTGTAAAAAAGTGTGTTTTTTTTTTTCCTGTAATTATAATTGAGTGTGTATCGTCGGTGTAGTACGAGTAGAGATAAAGGCAGCAGCAGCGTCCTGTTCAGCGAAGAGACCTGATACATACAAGCGTGTTTGCATGACAGGCCTGCTAAGAGTTCCCATGACGACACACTCTTCTCTTTTACAGCCTTACAGCCCAGTGAATGTGTGTGTGAGTGCATGAGTGTGTGTGTGTGCGTGTTTTGACTCATAGCTTGAGAGTTTTATTCATGCAGGAAGTAGCTGTGCGTTAACGATGCATTGAGAAGCCGGACTCACAAGCACTCATTCAACTCCAGAATAAAACTCGGGTGTGGTACGCTAGCGATATTTCTATTTGTCCTTTATTAGTACTGCACATGTCCTACTTTCGCGTGTGTGTGTGTGTGTTTTATGTGTGTAAGTGTATATGACAAGTCAGATAAATGGGTTCCCATGACACCACTATCTTCTTTCGTCAGAGAGGCGGTGTGTGGAGGTGTGTGTGTGTGTGTGTGTGTGTGTATTGCAGCCAGTGGAGCAGGACTAGAGAAAAACAAAAAGGTGAGACATAGAGAGGGAGATGTCTTGCAAATTGGTTACAAAATTCACGGAAATAGCGCACGGCTCCTCCCTTTTATTTATTCATTCATTCTGTCGTCCTGTTTGGAACAAGAACCAAGAACTGGGTCAAAGCCTGAAAGAGAACCTGAGTGTATGTATTTGGCTGAATTTACATTCAGTAGCTGTCTGGATGACGAAACGTCTTTGTCGTCGTGTCAAACTAAGTCCGGGTTAGAAAAGGTGAGAGGTGTATAGCTTTGGCCTGATTACTTCACGGTGTGTCTGAGGTGAAAGAATTCGACTCCATGACGTCTCTCGTTTGTGTAGAGCGTGAGCCGGACTAGATCCGGCCAGATACGTATATTCAAGCGGAGAGAAAAAAGGGTACAAATATAGAACACATCAAATTTAAACACTTTCAATATTTCCTCACTAAAGGGAATAGAGCAAGCGCACTCCTAATTTTCGTGTTTACATGCTGCACCACATTTATGTGCATTTATGTGCATTTTGTGCCAGCGGATGTGTTTGTTTTGTCTACGTTCGTTATTCCTTTACGTTCAGGGACATGCTAAGAGTCCATTAAGTGATGCACAAGACGCCAGTATAAGAGCTTTTATCCCTGTGCTGTGTGTATCCCAAATCCGATAAACTGACGTCTAAATGTCTAGCTTTGCACTTTATCCAATTCGTCCACACCAACTACCAACCTGGACGGTATAAATAAGAAGAAATATTTCCTCCAGGAACAAAATGTAAATAACTTTTCTTTTAGACTAAATATAATCAATCAACCAAGACAAATTTGGTGGCTGAAGTTAGCTTTTCTTTTTATAGGAAAAGAACTATTGTTTAACACCACAGTGCTGTTCAATGCTTGATCCTGATTGGTCAGAAGGACAACTCAGACAGCATTGCTGTAGTTCTATTATCTTATCATTTCCAGTAACAAATTAGACAAGGACTTATACAGCAGACGCTCCACATAAACGAAAAAAAAAAAGGTTTATCTGGTGACGTTTTCTATCCAGAGATATTTATTTAGCATTTATGGAAGGAGTCTCAAGTGTCAGCACTTTGTACCATTCAGAAGTAAAGCTGTAACTTTAAGTCTTCAGGACAGAAGGCTTTCTTTCTTTCTTTCTTTACTTCAAGAAAAGAAAAAAAGAGCCTGGTGAAGGAACAACTGTTTATAGCTTCTATAACGTAAATACAGTCATTCCACAACGTTAATACAACTATAAAAGGATAAAAAAAAATAGTGTTGTTATATAATTTGGCAAACTGCTGTGGAAAAAGAGAAATAAAACATTTCAGGACTTGGGGATGGTGAAAGTAAGTCCGCTTTGCGTCAGGCCGCATCACGCCACCCGGTCGTTGATTGTTTTTCTGTAACAGCACATAACATCGTAGTTTATTCCCTGAGTAAGTTAAGGTCAAAGCTGCCCAAAACAACTCCTGAACATTCAGCATTTTCAGAAGGAATAATAGGCGAAAGTGTTGGTTTTATTTTGGCATGACATGAGGATATTACATTGTGCCCTCACCCGAGAAAGATGGTATAGATTTGCAACATCAGGTGTTGTATGTATTAATCTTTCAAATCTTTTAGACTGGTATTTCTGCATAGTCAATATTTTAAGTTTAAGGTCATTGTGTACATTTTGAGAAACAAATAAGGTGTCAGAGATGTAGAGTCAGAGCTCCTGCTGGTTTCCAACCCCAATTCACATGCTGTTACAGGCCCATTGCTGCAGAAGTGGCTTTGGTTTCAGAGAGTAACTTTTTCAAGTCAGTTATATTTGTATAGCACTTTTAACCATGGACATGGACACAAAGCAGCGTTACAGAGATACGGATGTAGATTTAGAAGTCTAATAAGCAAGCCAGAGGTGGAAGAAAACTCCCTGAGATAACAGGAGGAAGAAACCTAGAGAGGAACCAGAGTCAAAAGGAATCCGTCGTCTTCTGGTTGACACTGGATAGTGGAATTATAAATCATTACATTATTCTGGTGACTTTGGTGACTTTTTAGACCCCATTAGCGACTTTATTGAAAAAAGAAATTGACTGTTCTGCACTCTATACAGCCGTCCAGCTCACATCACAGCTGCTGGTTATATGAGGTGAGACAGCAGGTACATTCAACGCACCACCAGTGTGTAAAGCCTGAATGAGCTGTGAGTGTGTTCCCAACAACCAATCACTGATCAGAATTGTTTGCCATGACCAGTCACTGATTACCATGGTTCCCAATGACCAATCACTGATCAGAATTGTTCAAAACAACCAATCACTGATCACCATTATGCTCACTGACCTATCACTGATTATGATTTTTACTAAAGACCAATTACTGATCACCATTCCTCCCAACAACCAATCACTGATCACTATTGTTTCCCATGACCAATCACTGCTTAGCATTGTTCCCAATGACCAATCACTCATCGACATTTTCCCCAATGACCGATTACTGATCAAAGTTTTTTCCAACAGCCAATCACTGATCACCAATGTTTCCCAAATACTCATTACCACTGCTTCACTTTGTCTAGGTTCTTGATAGAAATTATAATATTTTCAAAATATGTAAAAAAAGGTTAGTTTGTGCCACTGTGACCAAAGATGTCTACTTTCTATAAGCAATTCTGTTCTATTCAGTTCTGTCTGCTGAAAAATCTCCCTTCTTCATAACACATTTTTTGATCATGATGATTCAGTGAATAAGTCAATTAGTCTACAGCTTCATCCGGTGACTTCTAGCGACTTTTCAAGAATACGTTAGCTACTTTCCTCCGAAAGAGTTAGCAACACTGCATCGGAAGCTTGTTGGGAAGGAAGCAGTACGAGAAGGTTGGAGCTTAGACGATGGTCTAAATCTAGGTGTTTTCTTTAGAATAGATTATCCACTAATCCATTCATTTATGAGAAACCAGTGATGTTGCTTTCTGTGTATATGGAACATGGACAGAAAAGTTGTATGTGTAGTAGTGTGTGAGTGAGCGAGAGAAAGAAAGAGAGAGAGAGAGATAGAGGAACTATTTGTTAGAGCCGAAGCTCCGCTTACATCCTCTTCTCATATGACTCTGACTAATTCAAGCTGCACCTATTGATTTCGGCAAGGGTCACCTTTATCAACGCGTGCTACTCTTGCACAGAGCGACAGAGAGAGAATTGACACACGAGTTGAGAATATGAGTTCATGATGTGCAGCATTTGAGTGATGATTAAGAAAGGCTGAAACACTTAGACCCCGTGAGGAAGGTCGGAAAGCTGAAGTGTACGTACGAGAGAGAAAAACAGCGATATTCTGGAAATAGAAGAGGCTTTGAGGACTGCATTCATAATTGAGTGAGCAGTGAATGCTGAACTTGTGCACGGTGTGTATTCAGTATTCAGACTTCAGAATTATCAATGAACTCTATAAGTGATGCTGCTTGCCGGTTGGAGTTGAGCAGAAACAGAGTCTCAGTTATTCATGATTCTGGCCTTAAACTGGACTGGATTTTCTTACATGACATCATCCCTAGCCGAATGTGGCACCACTATCAGGCAACAATCGATGTAACCACCCTGAAATTTATGATTTTAGGCAATGTAAATACTACAAAAAATGATTTCAAGGCAACGTTAAAATATATAAATATGTCAAAGCATTTTTAACCCCTTACTCAACTTCAATTTTCTTTATAGTGTCTAAATAATATATAAAGACGATACACAAAATGGTGTCCACGAGTGTGTAGATTGTTGGTTGCTCACTGCAGATCACTTCTGTTTCATCATAAAAAAACATCTATTTTATTATTAGGATCAGTAACAGTGATTCAGTATCAGTGTAACGTTTTATAGGCTTGTAGCCAATGAATTTTGCAGACTCTAGATTGCTAAATTAATCCGCACATTTGCGGATTAGAGAAACATTATAATAGCGACTAGGACTATTTTATGATTATCACATGCAATATATTGTATGCAAATAATATTAGATGTCAATATTTACCTTCTTTTCATTTATATAGTGTCCGATTGGTTTAAAATTCATTCTCCAGCATGTTGCACTTGACAGCAAAATCTGCTTTATGTCATATTTTTTGTCTCCTAATATTTTTTTTTTTTTCGTTTAAAGACTGAGTGAACTGTTTGCATGTAAGTACAATTAACTGAATTTAATTTCAATTTCCCAGCATCTCTTTTGACTTACTGTATCTTATGATCTTAATTTGCAGACGCGGTCTTCAATCGAGAGTACAGTTCAATTCAAATCACAGCGTTATATTAATGCACTTGCTCTAATATGTCGTCGTTCCTATAGTAACAGCTCCTTCACATCAACTCGTATGGTGGATGCTCCTCAAAATGTAAAACAAATACTAAACAGATTGAAAGAAAATGATGTAATTATTGATATGTTGATGTTTTCAGTAAGGAGATGTTTATTTAACATTGATGGAAGGAGTCTCCAGTGTCAGTGCTTTTGTAACAGGTTTCTGCCAGGTAACATTCCCACCACACAGCTCCAGGGACCCTGGTTTGATCCTGAGCTCAGGTTAGTGTCTGTGTGATGTTTTGGATGTTCTCCCCATGTTCCTACCTCCCAAAAACATGCTCGAGAGGTGAATTGGATACACAAAATGTCCCCTAGGGTGTATTTCAGCCACGGCGTCCAGTGTTCCCGGGATACACTCCGGATCCACCACTATCCTGACCAGGATAAAGCAGTTACTGAAGATGAATGAATGAAAGTCTTAAGGACAGTGGGTTTTGTCGTTACTCCCTAACATGACATGCTGCACTTTTTTGATTAACTTCGAGAGAAAACATCAAATCTTAAAGAGGAACTCGTTTCAAAAAATTCGAAAATGGGAAAAAAAAAAAAGTGTGAAGTGTTATTGTTGGAAAATTGCTGCAGTATAAGAAGAATAAAACACTTTTGGATGTTGTGTTGTCATTGGAAACTAATCAACGTAGAGCTGGGGCCATATCACACCACGCCTTCGTTGATTATTTTCCTTTAACATCACACCCTGTCTTGTTTTATTCATTACATGATATTCTCAAATTCTGTGCACTGTTTGTCTTCCGCAGGGAAAGGAATTCTCAGATGGGTGTAGATCAAGGCTGTGTCATGCTACATTAATAAAAGCCTCTCCCATCATCCCATATCTCTCAGACACCAAAACACCATCGACAGAGTCGCATCACTGAGTATCGCATCTATGATCCCGTGGCCTTTTGTCATTTTGATCAAGCAATATCAAGATGAAAGAGGTGGCTAGAACAGTCCACAAAGGGCCTTTTGTTCTTTATCCTCACACATTGGATACTATTTATTTTGGTAGACCAAAGCAGTGAGTATTTTAATACTTTCTTGTACGCTATTTAAGTTGTTGGGGTAAACGTGTGGATAAAGACACCAAATTCATTCTCACAACCACGAAAAATTGAATAGTTCAAATGAAAACCTATGAATAGTTGGCTGTATGCTGTCTTCTGATATAAAAAACACACACTATGTCATTGTTGTGGACCATATAAAGCTGCCTTTAGGTTTACCAAAGTGTGATAATTAAACATTTCTGGAAGGAGTCTCCAGTGTCAGCATTTTGAAACAGTAAATTTAATCAAGTCTTCAGGATGCACGTGCATTTCACGTGATTTTGATGAATAACATAAGATCAGACGTGAAAAACGTATGAAGGCCCATTTCAACCTGATATGCGCTGAAGCAACATTTGAAAATAAATCATAAAATGTGAGAAAATAATATCTGAAAAAAAAAAAAAGAGACCACATTCTTTACATGGGACGTGTGAAAAGAAATGAATAATGTGTAATAATAAATGAGTTTTGTGCAAATGATGGAATAATGTGAAAGAATACATGTGCAAATAAAAATACGTGCACTAAAGTTCATGTGAAAATGAATGAATCGTGGAAAAAAAAAATACATATGAAAATAAAAAATGTACAGCTGAATATAAATGAATCATGGGTAAATATCACTAACTAGTTTCCATGATATACATTTTTATTATAAATGGATAAAAACTACGAAGTATCATTTATTTAAATTAAAAATTTGTAATTGTTCGCAAATTGCTGGTGTGATAATATTATTAACCATGATATGTATTTTGCATAATATTTGACTGACAGTCTAATATATTCGTGTGCATGGAAGGCATGAGTCTCTCATAGGGATGAATTTATAGCAGAAATTAGAAACACTCCTGTTGGGGGGAAGGGTGGCAACGTGACACACGTTCATTAGACTCCTGTATTTGCCCTATTTGCTCGTCCTTTCACGTCTCTCTCTCTCGCTCTTCCATTTCTCCATATGCTAAAAGTCGCCATGTGCCTATCTTACCATCAGTTTTTCCAGTTGTCATGGAAACATAGGGATTTTTTTTTCCCGTATTGGGGTTGCAGGGTCATGATGGAGAGTACGGGTCTTTTATTAGCTCTTCCTCTTCCTATTTATTTTACATGAAGAGGTGAATAAGAACATAAAGATGGTGCTGAATGTGGTGCTGAATAATCTATTAACCTTGTTATTGAAGTAATCTCATTGGTGTGCACTCTACATCTTCCGCTTTGAGACTTAAGATCAAGTAGCTTCCAGGCTAATAAATGTAAAACAACCTTTTTCTTCAGGTAATTAAACCTGAGCCTTGATATAATCTTGATATGTTTAGTCTTTTAGATGGAGAGATTTGCAGAGATGCGGCTCAAAAGAAAACAGTGTCCAGGTTATCCTGCTTGTTTAGAGTAAGTATGTGACCTAGGTGACCTTTGACCTTTGAGCGGAGATCGTGTGTTTATTTGGATGTCCTCGATGGACGGATGGTGAAAACATTAGGCAGCGATAAAGACAGACACCCCACTGCTCCTTCATCACTCCATCTATTTTTCTCTCTGACAATTTACCGTAATGTGATTTTAGCCTTCCTCGGTTAACCCCTTCAACTCCCAAAATTACTTTCATCCCTCTCGTAACTACAAACTTCTCTACTAGTTTCAAATGCAGGTCTTGAATAATAAGTTTTAAGATAATAAGCCGTTGAGATGTTATGTGGTGGATTAAACATATTATTATTAGAGAGCTTAGCTAAATCAAAACCACAACAGGGCATGCTGTTACAGGAAAATAATCCACAATGGGGAAGAGAAGCTACTGTTCCTACCCTGAAGTTGATTATTTCCCAAAATGTTTTATTCCTCTTATACCAGAGACACGTCATACTTTTTTTTATCCATTTATTGTTACATTTAGTGTTGGAGAATGTCCATGAAACATGTTAGATCCACATCACTTAACAGCTATGAACAGTCGTTCCCTCATCAGCCTCTTCTCCTGAAATCAATCAGACTATATATATATATATATACACACACACACACACACACACACACACACACACAGAGTGTGTTCAGCTTCTCGTGTTACTTACAACCCACAAAACCTTCTGCCCTGAAGACGTAAACGTTACAGCTTTATTTGTTATTGTTACAAAACACTGACACTGGAGACTCCTTCCATAAATGTTAAATAAACATCTCCCTACAGAAAACTTATCCACACCACATACACATAAATGTACACGTTTTCAATCCTTTTATGTGGATCGTCTTCCATACAAGTGGCTGCGTATCGTATCAGAACGAGCGCATTAGTAGTAGTTAACCTTGAAGCTGTGAAAGCTGCTGATGTAGATAATTAGTCAACTCTTTCTGACCAATCAGAATGAAGCATTCAACAGGGATGTGGTGTTAATTTATTATTACATTATCCTGGGCAAAAAAAAAAAAAAAAGGGCCAAGTCCAAAATGACAAATAATAAGCTTTTAATGGTCTGAACTCCTGAGAGCTCCTGTGCCTCCATTTGCTGGTTTGCTGTTTTGGGGAAAAGCTAGAAACAGGGAAATTCACTTCTACAGTCTTCCTGTACGCAAAGGTAAAATCATGATAATGATTAAAATGTTTGATGGAAAATTCCAACACACGTCTGGGTGTACAAAATTTTCTTTTCTTCTGGGATGTTTTTTTTTTTTTAAAGATTAGTGATTATTTGGTAATCTGCCGCACCTGATGCAGCTCATCAAGAGCCACGAGGCTCAAAGCAATCAAAGCGAAAAGCTCTCTCATACTGAGCTCCTTTATCTATCTGTTTAACTCTTGCTAATTTCCTGACCAATGATTTGTTATTAAGACCATTAAAAGCTTAATATTTTGCCCTTTTTTGCCCAGGAGGGTAAATATTGTTTGTAGTTGGTTCTAGCTCATTAAATCATGAATTTATGAATTCATTTGAATATGTTTTCAGTGGCAATCTGGTGGAATATTCAGGCTATTTCTCAAGTTTCCTTTGCCATATTTTTTCCAGCAGAAATATTTTAAAATCTAATCATTGACTAACTGATCGATTACAGAATATCTGCTAATATCTGCAAAAAATTAAAAGCTTTTGCTATATTCCGTTTGATAAAAGTTATACTTCCAACTAAGCAACAGATGTTTGGGTGGCAATGAGGTGTCAGTTCCATGTGAATTAAGATGAATGAAGCTAAGTAACCCGACTCTTCCGTGTTCCTCTCTGCTCTGTTGACTTACCCTTTTCCAATAGTTCAAACTGTATTTATTTGGATTTGGGTTAAATGCCATTTTAGGGGTCGTTTTTCATCCTCGTTTTATCCACCAATGACTCTGCATTCATCTGCCACAGCGGGGGATGAATAGGTGAGTAAGGCGACACTAAAATGGCAGTTGAACTGAATTCAACGTGACCCTTAAAATGGCTGCCGTTCTGGCTATAGACGAAGAATAGCAGGCAGCTGCATCTGGATGACGTGAAGCTGGAGAAGGCTGGAGAGTCGTCAGAGTACGTCCGATAGCAATCACATGTGAGCACACTCTCTTTTCTTTCCTCTCTGTTGGAGTTAATAAGACAAAAAAAATACCGCCTGTCATGTCGCCGAAAAACTTCGTACGAAGACTTTCCTGTGGTGGAAAACTGTTACAAGGGCTGACACTGGAGACTCCTTCCATAAATTTTAAATAAACATCTCCTTACAGAAGAATTCACCATGTCAACATTTTTCTCTGTTGAATAACAACACCTTTAAAATCAGTTTATTATTAGACTTACATTACGTGGAGCATTTGCCATACCCACCCCTGTGAATTAGCCGTTACTAAAGAAACGATAATCTGTTAGAACAAACGCATTGATGAAGAACGGTGATTTATCTTGCAGACGAACGTCTGTCAGAACTGCGGTTATGGTCTTACAATCATACCAACACACAAACATAGACGCTCCAACACTTCTAGCGCAGCTCTTACAGCCCAGAATAGTGGAAAGTGCATCTGAGCCTCTTGCTTGCCAGCCAGCCAGGTAACTGGAGACTGTGGGTCTGAATATTTTAGACAGAGAGAAAGACAGAGGGAAAAAGAAGGATAGAGAGAGAGAGAGAGAGGAAGGAAAAACACACATCCACTACCCTTTGAATGTGCTGCATATGTGTATTGTGGTGCAGGTCCATTGAGGTGATATCAGAAAGAGTGGAATAACACACACAGACACAACAGCCTATTAGCCAGCTGCTATTGAGCCACCAAGGCCGCTCAGGAGAGAATGGTTGGAGCAAAATGTAACATGATTGTCCACCTCAAGCCAAACTGAATAGAATAGAAAATGAAGAGGTAAAATGAACCCCTGAAAGCCAGGAGAGCAATCACATGTGGCCTAAAGCCACCACCGTGGGGTGTGACCACGGCGTATTTAACTACCGAATGTCAGTCAGTGGCTGTGTGTGGTTGTAGCGATCGTGGTCACATGGTGTGGGTCAGCTTCCTGTGTGGTTGGGGGTCACAGCCGATGTAGAGGCTCTGGGGTGATGGGGTCATTTGTGTGTATGCGAGGAGGGGGAACAAGAGCCCATCAATCTGATTAAGCCCTGACCCCTGACCTGTCCAAGACCTCAATCCAGCTTCACGAGTTTTGGATTTCAACAGGAGGGATTTGGGTGAAGCGAGAAAGACAAGTTAGAGTTATGGTAGGTACTTTCTTAGTTAGTCTGACGGAAAGTGGCGCTATTTTTTTTTTTTTTTTTTTGCGTTATTTTATAGCTCTGTGGAAAAGCATCTGAATAACTGAAGAACTAGAAAATCTGAAAAGCCATGGTGGATCTATGTGTGTAATAGTAATACACTGTTACTCAGAGAACAGTGAGAAACGGTAAAGATTCAGACAACATCCAGATGCGCGTTATGTGCCATATTTGGATTCTGAAATCATGCAAATTAGTATTTAGACCTCAGACATAACTACAGAGTTAAACTCTTTTCAGACAGTTGGGCAGGAGTTAAGTGTTCAGGGTGGAGTTTGCTTATAATGGAGGTGTGTCCCAATGAAACATGATTCTGAACTTAGAATTACACCCATTTTTCTTGCATGAGATCAGCTCGAGTGAGGAGCAGTAGAAGTCCAGCTCCACTGTCTGACAGTTTGACATAACCGCAATAAATCTTTTTTTTCATAAGACATAAGAGGACATAAGAGGAGACAGCATCTTATACAGAGACCGGAAGAGCAAATTTATTTGTTGATAAAATTATGAACAAAGTGAGCAGTAAGCATGACAGAGGAGTGCTCGGTCAGCTTATCCTTCAAACCGTGGTCGTGTTTTCTAACAAATTAACAAAAACATTGACATTATTTGACAAAATAGCAAATTAAAAGCGTGATAAAATAACTTAGATCCATGCACACATGATGATTTCATGACCTCGATTCAGTATCTTCATAAAGTTCTGCTTCTTCAGTCTGGATTTTCTGTTCTCCTGATTTATTGTGGGATTAATGGCAAGTGATTGTGTTTAAATCTCAAACTATTAGAAAAATAATAGAAAAATCTGCACAACCTAGGAGACACGAACTGCATGATCCTTTTAATATTCTGAATAAACCCATAACCCGTAACTGAATCCATATATAAAAATATTGATATAACTTTTAGGCTTAAGTCACCTCTGAATGCGATATAAATGGTGCACAAAATCAAGCTCATATGCTAATGTGGCTAATTAATTACAGCTAGGTTGATCCTAATGACTGGTTATTAGCATATTTAGCAAAAAGCTGTGACAAATGGGATGTAAAGGGATGTATATGGGATGTATTCAAGAGACATTAGATGGCTGATTGATGATTATATCATACAATTCAACACAATGATGCTCATCCAAATGCAGTTTGGAGTTGCGTTGGCATTTTTTTTAAGCTCAGAGCTCAGGATAATTAGCTGCATAATTTCCAGACACATTATTTTTGGCTTCTAAGAGATGCAGACAAGTGAGAAAGTAATGGAAAAACCAACATATAAAGTGCATTAGTGAAGTATTACACCATCATGAACCAGCAGAACAGCTTCAATACACCTTGGCACGGATTCTCACTGGAACTGTACATAATGCTGTACTTAACAGCAAAAGATTCATCCAAAAGATGGTTTCCCTCAGTTGGTATTTTGATGGAGAGCATTGCTAAAAAAAATCTCCCATAGGTGTTAAACTGGGTTGAAATCTACGAAGGTTTTGGCCGACATCATTGTAGGATGTATAGACTTTATATGAAATAAAAATGCCTGATGTATGACAAGCTGTAACATGGCTTACTCTCAGACTCAAGAGCAAGTCCAGACATTACAGCGTGCGGCTTGTTGCTGAGCGTCTCTGACCAAAGCTGTGTTGTAATTGGCTGCTCGTGTCAGTTCCAAAGTGATGTCATCCGTTTGCGTGTGGTCAAGTTTTGTTTGTGGTGTCTGCCTGCGTGCAGGGACAGTATTTGTAATGTCTCTTTCTCTGGAGTAGTTTTGGGAAGCTGTGTTGGTTGAGTCATGTGTGTGTGTGTGTGTGTGTGTGTGTGTGTGTGTGTGTTTGAAGTCTGCAGTGTGTTTGTGTGTTTGTTGTTCAAAGGTGTCTCCAGGCTTTGCTTTCGCCTCTCCTTTATGTGTGCAAGTGTTTGTTTATTGTTTGCCTAGTGATTGTTTTGTCTCCTGTCTGTTTCCTCCGTTTCCAGTCAGGTGTATTCATATCGTGCGTCTATGGAGAAGCTGATGTACAAAGAAACTTGTTCTAAGTGGGTGCGTTTATGTGTGTGTGTGTGTGTATGTGTGTGTGTGTGTGTGTGCACAGCTTTCCTGGTTTTAGCTTTCTCTTCTGTGTGTGATGCAGCATGCCCCTGCTATTTCCCATCCCCCTCATCTCCAAGGCTCGCTGTATGGATTATTCCATCCCCACACACACACACACACACACACACACACACATAAAAAGAGGAGTGTCTTTGTGTCAGATAATCCACTCACTATTCAACATAGCTTTAAAAAAAATTTAAATAATAAAAACTCTTTTTAAAACAATTATTTAAAAAGCTGTTAAACGGTTAAACGATTAAATATAACACTGATTTTGTACTACATTATTTTTAATCTGCTATATGTGTAAATTTTAGAGTAGAATGGCTCACAGTAAACACCTCTTAGTGTGTGTGTGTGTGTGTGTGTGTGTGTGTGTGTGTGTGTTATATAAAGGCGTTATCAATGTCAAGCATGTATGTATCAAGTATGCCTGGTTTTCTACGTGTTACTGAGATTTTAAAATTTTGGTTCCGTCTAGATGCTGATTTAAGTGAAAGTATTGTGTTTGGTTGGTACACACACACACACACACACACACACACACACAGTATCATTTTTACTTTAATGAGATGCAGGAGTGATTTGTGTCCTGTCGTACCCTGACAAAAGAAGAGCGCGAACCCTACAGTACCTACATGACCCCTGTGTGTGTTGTTCACAGTGTGAGACGATATGTAACGCATAAGCAGTACACAAACCAGGCAGCAAGGAAAACAGTTTTGTCACCCATCCGCTCACTTCCTGACCTGCCTGTCCATCTTTGCTTGTGTGCACACCATCTGTGCTGGCTATCTGACGTTGGCCAGATGAGCATCCCCCTCTCTTTTCTTTCTCTACCTCTGTGCTCCTCCCCCATGCCCTCCATCCCTCCATCCCCCAGCTCTATCCCTTCATTGTGGACAATTGGCTGACTTTATTTGTGACACGTGCTTTGCCAGAAGGTCTTTCTCATCATCCCCCCCCCCATTTGGATTGCTTCGAAGGTCCCTTATCTTTGAGAGTGTGTGGGTTGCGGAGGACTCCTTTTGTCCCTCGGATTAACCGTCCCTCCCCGACCCCCGTATTTTTTTTTCTTTTCCCCACCACATGCCGCTCCTAAAGTGTTAAAACTCCCTCAAGCAGAAAACGAGGGGGCAATTTACAGCCTGCGTGGTCGAGAAAAGATGAACAGAAAGTTAAACTGAGAGAGATAGAACTCTTTTTCTCTCAACTCCAATATCAGCTCCTTCCTCTGTACCAGGTTTTTTTTATTTTTTTATTAGCTGATATACAGGAAAATAAATTAAGCAAGGTCAAATTAAGTATTTGCGAGATTTCCGTTGAGTTAATAGAGGAGGGCTGGAAACGCTTCATTTTCTCAGCCATGCCACTTGATCTTTTTGTAGCTTTATGATGTGAAAAACCATCCCAACTTCCTCATAGTGTGACAACTGGCGGCTTGTTTATTGAAGCTGGCTTTCCCAAGGGTTATTTCTAGAACCGCAGTGACCAGCTCGCACATTTTGAAGGATGTAATAGTGTTTTAATGTGTCTGCGGCTGGAAATGTGTGTGCACGGTTTTACAACCTTTCTTTCATACCAGGAAAAGGGGTCTGAAAAGGGTGATTGAGTTTGCTAGTGGAGTTGCGGAAAAGGGGGTCAGCTTCTGGTAGAGAGATGTGAAAAGCAACGCCGCTCTGTTTCACTCTCTCTTAGTCTGTCTTTCTCTGTGTGTTGTAGGAGAGGAAGTGGACAGGAAGCACATATCATTCTGTAAGTCTGAATGTACACACACTCAACAGGAGGGCGGAGTGTGTGTTTTAAGGTTGTAATGAGTCGTGGGTGTTGAAGAGAGACATTTAGCACAAGGATTGTCTTTCAGTAGACCGAGCTATGTATTTGAAAAAAAAAAAAAATACTGTAGCAGAGACGATAAACGTATGGAAAAAATCTTTCAGCAACTCTAGGGTCACTCTAGGGTTCTGGTAGCTATAGGGTTACAAACATTAGCACAGAAAGTCGAGAGTTTTCAGAGGTGTTTGTAAATTTTTCTTTTTATTTACACCCTCTGTAGTGGTCTGAGTGGTTTAAAGAAAAGTTGACAACAGTTCAAAATAAACGTCTCATTTATTCAGAGTCCATGGCGCTAGTCATACGTGGTAACGAAACAAAACATAAGCAATTCCAATCGTGTTACTTATAGCAATAAACTAGTCGTTAATGGTTATGCATTAAAAGGTAATTGTTGTTGCCATTCAGTCATGTTAGCTGCGTATCCAGTCTTTTGTTAGCAAGGAAATTTATCTAACTGTACCTTCACAAATTTTAGCTGAATAGCCCTGGTTTCATGTGGATGCTTGGGCATTCTGTCTTATAAGGATTATAAAAAAATGTAGACGGACACAGTCGGCGTAAAAAAGCAGTAAATTTAAAGAAAGAAAAGCAAACAAAAGATGCGCCTTCTACATTCATAGTGAAGTCGTGAGTACCAAATTAGAGAAGCGTGTGTGTTCTTGTCCTTCTCCCTGTGTATCTTTCTGGCTTTCTGATTGGCCAAGGATGGCAGAGTGTGAGAGTTGGGGGTGGGACAAGGGGCGTACTCTCTCTCTCTCTCTCTCTCTCTGTCTCTCTCTCTCTCTCTCTCTCTTCTCCTGTCCCTTCACTCCCTGTCTCTACTTGACAAGAACAGAAGATTGCTTTTCACCATGAGGCAGCTCTTGTGCTGCTGCTTCCTACAACGTCTACCTTTCTTCGTTCTTCCTCTCTCTGCCTCATCCTCTTTCCCTTCGTCCATGGGCTGATTGAACCAGAGGAGTTTCCGAGCTTGAACGGGACAGATTAGCCCCAAGGAGGGGGTTGCAGAAGAACAGAAGGGGGGTGACATCTCAGGGGAGACACTTCTTTTCTCTTGCCTCAGCAGGGCAGGGAGAAAGAAAGACAAGAAAGGGAGAGGCAGTGTGCTCTTTTCAATGCAGAGGAGCTTTTTTCTTTCCTTGGGTTTCCTTTTATTCGCCCCGCTTTGTTTCTTCATTCCCCGTTGTCCCGAGTGCGGGGACAAAAGTGAACTACGGCGGACAGGACCTGCACACCAGTAAGCATTGTGTATGTATGTGTGTATGTTTAAATGCAGGAAACTGAAGAAATGTGGGCATGTATTTGGTTTTAATGTGTGTCTCAGAGTTCGGAAGATACAGGTGTTTCCTCTTCACACCTTCACACGTCTTTCTCCCTCTTGGTCTCTCTTAATGTCTTTCTATGCTGACTTTAATTCCTCTAATGGAAGGTAGGCTTCTGGCCAATAGGTATAATCTCTCTTTCTCTTCTTACCATTTTTGGGACCTTGGGAGTGTTAAATGCTCATACAGTAGGACAGTATAGCTGGTCAAGAAGAAAGACCTGCTGATAGTGCCAGGTGTGTGTGTGTGTGTGTGTGTGTGTGTGTGTGTGTGTGTGTGTGTGTGTGTGTGAGAGCTGTTTTTTCAGCTGCTTTGGTTTGATAAGATAAAGCGATTAGAGAAAGAGTGCAAGACCTGGGGCTTTCTCGTCAGCTCTCCGTGCGTCACCTGCCGTCTGTTGCTTCTTCCTCCTGTCTTGTACGTCTCCCAGCGTGGGCGTGTGTGCTGTTCAAAAATGCAGTTTTTTTTTTTTTTTTTTTTGGAAAAGGATCACCTCTGGAATGAGACTTGAATGCTCCTTATTGTGTCCTCGGCTTGCGTGTGTGTGTGTGTGTGTGTGTGAGAGTATGTTCTCTCAGCTCTGTGTGTTTGTGGCTGCCAGTTGCCAGCAGAGGAATGTGTTTATATTAGCTAAGAGTTGAAGTAGTGAAGCTAACTCCAGATGGTAGTTTAGTGTGTGCGTGCAAGTTTGGTTGGGACAAGCACACTTTTGCATATGTGCATGTTTGCGTGTGTGTGTGTGTGTGACCCCAGCAGGCTGAAGACACTGCACTTCTGGATGGAAAACACATCTATATCTGTGTAAGCATTGGACTGAAACAGAGGAGGGACACATTTGGCCTCAGCTGTGCCTAGGATCAACCCATGATATGTGTCAAACTATTCCAGTGTATGTGTGTGTGTGTGTGTGTGTGTGTGTGTTGTGGACAGGCCTTATTGGACAGAAAACAGTCCAGCTCATCTGCCATGTAAAACAGGGCATGTGTGTGTGTGTGTATGTGTGTTTTGTGGACAGACCTTATTGGACAGAAAACAGTCCATGTAAAACAGGGCATTTGTGTGTGTGTGTGTGTGTATGGACTTTTGCAGTTGTCAGACTGCCTAGCCTGCTGTCTCTCACACACTCCGCTCTGACACACTGCAGTCTCTACCATGACACACAGTCTCCACATGGCTGAGTGTTTCCTGAACTCTGAGTAGTTAAAAAAAATTACATTTCCCGTTGTGTATTTACATTTATACCATGGCGATGCTGAATTCTCGAATGTGATTGGTCAAAAGGTGTTAATTAAAAAGCAAATCTCAGGTTTATATTAATACACAAACATTAAATATACATTAACTATAAACTGATTTTTAAAAAAGTAAGTTGTGTCATTCAATAGTGAAAAAGTATCCGTTGGTAAATTTCTGTTGTATAAGAGGAATAAAACACTTAAGAGACGAGCTGTTATTAAAAAAAAAGTAATCACCTTCAGGATGGTCACAGTAACTCTGTTTCTTCACCCGCCATTAGAAAAGCAGTCATTTGCAAATATAGTAAGTTGCAATGAATAGACACAGACGTAGCAGAAATCATTGCAATCTGGTGATTTCATTCCCAGTTCCGAAAAAAAAAAGAAGGACAGAGCGGTTTATAAGTGCAAACCAGAGCGACAGAATAATACGATACTTTGGAAACAAAACACTTCATTTGCTTTATTTAGCTTGAAGTGTTGCTGATGCAATTTTGTTTGCATTGCTAACTAGTTAGTAAGCTTATATTTGTTCAGAAATGGTTTTCATCTAACTTATCATTTTAGTTTTAGCTTTTTAAGGTCAGACGGAAGATAGGGAAAGATCTGGCATACCAAAGATGCTACTTGCTAATGTCTCCGTCTGCGACTGGCATAACATCATAACATCACCATGCTCGCCATGTAGTCCATCTGGTGCTCTGTACACTTGTCAGTTGATTGGAAAGGGACCGCCGTAGCAACAGATATCATTTGGGTGGTGGATCATTCTCAGCACAGGAGCATTGCTATGATTCTGTACACACTGTACACTTATTAGACGCGGTTAGCTTGCTGGCCCGATTTGTTAGTATATATTTAGAGCCCATATCTCATCCGGAATTTCCTGAAGATCATGGGAAGAAGAAAATGAAATTCTCTAATCATGGATGCTAGTTAACCACACTTTGTGTATCTGCTAATCCTATTCAGCTTGTCAGCAAAGAAACATTATAAACAATGAGATGATGTTGTCTGAGATTCTTTTTAAGGTTTAAATGCATGTTTTCTTAGATGTTCAGTGTTGAAAAATGATAAAGAAAGAAGAGTAACAATGGCTAAATGACTCCTCAGTTATGGAATCAACCTTGGATTGAAGAGTGCCTTTAGAGGTTACAGCTTCATTCAAAGCTTTGTGTGTGCTCCACAGTTTTCACTGTGCTGTCTTGGTCAAAGAACAACAACAACAACAAAAAAAAAAATCATTCGAGAACGTTTACTTGTGAAGTGTTGATGTGGGTAATCCAATTTCCCACCTCTAGATTCATGTTTGTCCTGGCTGAACTTCATTTACCCCCAACCGAGTTTGGATGTGACAACCTCTGAAGGCCGTCTGCAGATTCCTCCGTCTGTGTGTCATCTCACCAGTCAGATCATGTCACACATGTCGCACTTTAAAGACAGCCTCTCTCTATAAATCATTTCTTCTTTAATAACCCGAGATTGAAAGAGTAACTGTGCCCGGCCAGCCTCTCCCGCCGCTTCCAGGACCTTCTAAGTGGGAAAAAAAACACCACCACCTGGCAGAACAGATGCCTGCTATTGGGATGGTGCATATTGGTCGCACAGCGTCTGTATATGTATGTGTGGTGGCTACAGTTTGTCTCGGAGGACTGCGTGCGTGTGTGTGTGTGTGTGGTGTGTTTAATTAGGGGAGTATGGACAGACGGAGTGAAGGGGAGAAATGATAGTACGGCTGTCCATCAGTCCGTCTTACTGCGTCAGAGAAGATGCAAGCTCTCGAGAGAGCGAGAGAGACACAGAGACATAGATCTTCAAATCTAATAAAGTGCAGAGTAAACACCAGATGGTGAGTTTAGGTTCAGTGCCCTTTAACCGCCCCAACAGTCTGAGGTGAGAGCATCCAGCGGCCCCAAGACATGCACACTACAGGTGGAAGACGACGCCACTACCTGCCTGCGACCTTTTCTAACAAATAGAGTTGGTAAATTTTTCCAAAATATAAACAAAATAGTTAGTAGACACATTTAAACCACCATGATGATGACCAGGTAGTTACTAAGCACTCCCACACGCTTCACATCTAAAAGACTACTGCGTTTTAAATACGGTATCACGTAACGTGTAATGTATTCGCGTTTGGTTACATCCCTAATGCAGACACGACACACATTCTTCACTCTCTATTATTTCAGCACACAAAGAACATTAATTCATTGCGAAGCCTTGCCAAACATGACAATTGTGTAAGGTCGGAGCCTTGTTATTCTTCTGATTTATGCTGCGTTTGACCTTTTGCCCGTCTTCTTGGTTTGTTCTGTGGATTATCCTTTGGCCTGCTTGCACTGTGATTTCCCATGTTCTGAGTAATGCCTGGTTGCAGACGGTGATCTAGATTGTAATTTCACTTCGTATGTTTGCTTTTGGTATTAAGAGCATGGACTCTAACGCTCTCTTAGAGTCTAATTACAAAAAAAAAACAAACAAATTGGATGAACTAAGAGCTATGATAGATGTTCTTTAATTTCTATGCACTGTATGGGGTGAGTACATGCCATTGTTGCATATAAGAGAGCTACAAAGAGGCAAAAAACAATAAACTAGAGCAATAGAAACTGAAACAGTGGAGAAGAGCAACGGTTCTTTCCTGGATGAACTAAAACAACTTCCATGATTTCTATAAAGTCACCCAAAACCTATTTTGAAGACCTTCATTACTTTCTATTCTGAATAATCAGTAGCTAAATGTGGCAGTTCCAGAAAAATATCATTAGGCTTACCCTTTTAACACCATAAAAAAAAATAGATTCAAGGATTATGCAGAACACTTGACTCTCAATTTGCCGTGTCCTATTCTCAGTGAATTGTATTAATTAATAAATACAATTTTGGAATTTTGCCCTCTCAGGATAGAAAAATGCTGTTGCAAGGTCCTGAATAGTATTTTATAAAACATGCATTGTGCTTTGCCTTCTCGTGCTTCTCATTTGCATGGATTAATCTCATGGCTGTTAAGGCGTACAGAGAGAATTCAGGGCTGCGTCCGAAACCACATAATGCTCTTAAGTAATACGCCTAAATAGTAATGACTATAACGGTGTATTGACAAACTAATTAGTACGGTAGTGTGTGGTTTGAGGATATAATTAAATG
Organism: Pangasius sanitwongsei; assembly: GCA_037576675.1. Taxonomy (NCBI): domain Eukaryota; kingdom Metazoa; phylum Chordata; class Actinopteri; order Siluriformes; family Pangasiidae; genus Pangasius; species Pangasius sanitwongsei. The sequence goes on from CM075006.1 coordinate 27,368,263, forward strand.
CTGGTGTTTCCTCTCTATTATATAATGAGAATTAAAAAGACGTAAAGAAAAATTTTATTATGCACGTTGATGCGACTGTAACTGAGTTACTGAGTACCAGATGAAAGACAAAGCCTCTCGGTTGCTTCACTGTGATCCCAGAGTGCACTGCTGCGCTGGCTCTCGTCTCACAGCACGCTGCTCTGCAGGACCACATGTGTATCAGAGATGAGTCTGTGCCCCTATGAGGCCGATTGACATGAACGAGTTCATTAACTTTAGCTAGCTCTCTAAAATAAAGCATGGAAAGCAAAACTATCACCTCTGATCACTTCTGATGTATGTATTTTTTTATTACCTAAATGAATTCTCCATGTATTTTGTTTTATAACCGGTGTATTTTGTTCTCCAGCCTGTCAAACACATTAGGCATGAGCCAGATAGGGTTAGCATGCTAGCCAAAACACCGATCAATAAATATAAGTTTTACACTGAGGTCGAGCAGATGCCCTTGATGACTCACTCTTGCCTGAGTGTGAAGTACAAAAATACAAAAATTTACACAAACACGTTCCATTAGTCACTAGCCAGATATCACGAGTTCTGAGCTCACAACTGGGTAATGATACAAATTCCACAATGACGATAAATAGACTGAATTCCCATTAAATAAGAAAACCTGAACAGGAAGAATAAAGCTAATACTCTATCTATCTATATGAATTCTTTTCCTATAAAAATCAGACTCTTTCACTCTCACACTCACATTTCCTTTGCCTACACTCCCACTGACTTTCTCTCCTCTGATTGTATTAATTTTGTATTGACAGTGTATTATTGCTGTATTAAATCCACATCTACCAACTGCCTCGTTCGCACTTTCATTAGTTAAGTTACCTAGCTAACTGATTTAGCTAGCTGGCCAATGTATTTAGCCAAACATGTCTAAATATACCACACCAAAACCATTTTGTTCATTTCCAAGTTATCTACATGGGTCTGCTGCTAAAAGTTCGCCAAAGACATTGGACCAAAGACATGGAGCTTTTTTATTTTATCTAACATTACTAACTGGGCTCATATGTAATGGTCCCCAAAAACACAGAAGTCTGGGTAAAATTAAACTTTTGTGCTGTGTTAACAAATTTGTCCCAGAATGGGGCGCCATGCTTGAAGCTCCTCCCTCTTCCTAGTTAAGCTGCTATTCTCTTTCCCTACTTATGACAGTGTTTCTGTCATAAGCACCAACTCCCTGTTTCCTCCCTACTATGTGGGACCTAGCTGTCTAGCACAGCACAAAAGCCCAAGCTCTCAGCGTTCTATCTTTATTGCAATGTAATAATCACTCTTCATCCCATTTTTTTTCACGTTTGAGGCATGATCTGTGCTCGCAAACACCAATCTAAATGTAGAATAAGTTTAAAACATAGAAAAAAATCCCATTGTAGAAGGTTCCAATTACACCATGCATGGAACCTCCATGGACAGTGTACAGTGTGGAGGTATGCAAGACCCTGCAAGGTTGCAGGTCCTGAACAATATCAGGTTGCTTCCGTTGGGTATGAGACAAGGGACTGGGCGTAACTCTCCCAAAGAAAATCGCAACCAATGGTTTCAATGACTGTAGGACAGTAGCACTCAAGTACTTGTGAAAGCCTTGTGAGAGAATGGTTTTCTTATCACCACACCTCATCCAGTGAAGATGAGATCTTCATTGCCATACACATTGCCTTGTCCCTCTTGGCGAGTAAGTCAGTTACGTGAGAAAGCTGTTCATCGATTATTGCTTAGCAGATTGCTCAACACAATCATCCCCTCCACAGTGCCACACAATTTCTATAGCTTTGTCACTGGATATTGGATTTTCTCGCAAGCCAACCCCAGACTTTTAGAATAAGTAAGGTCACTTCTTATGCTGATTGTATATACTTGAATCCCCAAGGATGGATTCTCAGTCCCTTGCTCTTCACGCTCCAAGAATGTGTTACCATTCGTGATGGCAATAATACAGATCATCTCTATACAGGTATCTGTATACATACCATAGCCATGACATTCTTGCCAATTTCTATTAATGTACCATTGAATGCACCCTCACCAATTGCAGTACAGTAAAAAAAAAAAACTACACCGCCCAAAACCCCAAGCCTCTAAACAAGTGGAACAACCTCTAAATAAACTTCACCTGAAAACTATACTGAATTTTCATGGTTACACAATTGCACTTTTTGACCATTAGTACACATTCATCGAAGGGAATTACTTATAATAGCACTATTGGGTTCCCTTTTGACTCTGGTTTCTTCCTTATGTCGTCTCAGGGAGTTTTTCCTCACCACCCTCACCTTTGGCTCGCTCATTAGGGATAAATTTAAAACTTATATCCTTAAAATGTATTTATTTCTGTAATGCTGCTTTGTGACAATGTCCAATGTTAAAAGCGCTATATAAATAAAATTGAATTGAATTAATGTTGATAGACCAGACCACCATGAGCACAGCTTTCCCACCACTAAAAGACATTGCTCACATATGGGTTTCTTCCTGCAATATCATTAAAGTCCACACCTGCCCCCAGCACCGCCTGTTCACACTCCAGTCGTCTGACAAATGGTACAAGGCTTCTGAGATCAAGGATAACATCTAGCCAATGTCAGCACAATGTGTGCAAATTACATTTCAACGGCGTCGCGAGCTGCTCATTTGCTAATTGGAAAGACTTCGCGACAAAGACAGTCGGATCACTGTTAATACATTTTTTCAATATTACTCTTTCTTTCATACAAGTTGAAATATTTAGTTCATTACTGTTTGCAGTTCGTTGTGTGTTACTGCCTTAATGACGCCCCATAAAAGTAGGTTATGTTGATTAATTGCAGGAAGAAAGCTGTGTGACGTGAATCTGTTTATCACATGCGGATAATGTAGAGATTAAATATATAATTTCGACGAGCGAGGGCGCTGTCTTGTGACACTGAAGAGATTAAATCAGTGTTGTCAATCATCCCAAGGTCATTGCTCTAAACCAGCTGATTTCCAATACAGTAGTTCATACATATGCATTTTTTTTTTAATCTAAGGAATAAAACACAATAGGGGAAAATAATCAACAACACTTGTTTCCTCTCTTTTTTTTCTCTCTCTCTTCAAGTTTATAAAATAAAAATTGCAGCCAGTCATGTTACCAAAAAAACTCCAAAAAATGAACAACTTCACCTCTTACTGTTAAAGCCTGAGGCTGGAGACTCCTTCCAAAAATGCTAAATAAACATTTCCTTAGAGAAAATTTCACCATATCAGTGGAAAAAGACCAGACGATGTTATTCCAATCTCATCAGGAGTGGAACTTGATTCAGTCGTCTGTTGTTGTAGCCCATGGTTCAACGTGGCGTTTGTTCTGAGATGCTTTTTTGCTCACCACGGTTGTAAAGAGTGGTTATTTGAGTTAGCAAAGCCTTACTGTCAGCTCAAACCAAAGCAAATGTGTCAGTGGAAAAGTGTATTGCCAGAGCTAAATGTTGCACAATTTTTTTATTTTTTATTTTTGTCAGAGCAAAAATGTTTTGAAAGAATTTCACAACCAAACAAATTGTCCCATGGACTGTCTATAAAATATACAGAGAAAATAAGAAAAAAAAAACATAGTATTGCCTGTATCCATTAATTAAATAAAACCACAGAGCATTTTGTAACACAACTGCGCTGATCTAAGAGTCAGCAGATTCTGACTGTGGTACATTTCGGAAAGAAAACAGACGTCTGGCAAAGAAGCAATGACACTAATGAGACCCAATAAGTGACTCCTCTGTTTTTGTAACTTTGTGTGCGGCTGTTTCTTATGTGGTTGTGTAGTTAAGGACCACATTCATTGTCCATTAGGAGGTAGTTATTACTGTTATAACATCAGTATGTTCTGCCTCATTAACCCCAATGTGCAAGTTTATAACTGATGTCATTTATGTTTTACAGCCTCTGGATGACTTCAGTTGTGTTGTCATTAGTTCTCATAATGTGAATTAGTCACTTGGATGGAATTAGTCAGACGTCTTCTCTGACAAGCATTTCCCTGACTCAATAAAGCAGTGAAGCATTACTGATGCATAATGATTGGCTGTGTCCAAATGGCAAATTCAGAAAAGCGGAATGCTTAAAGCTTTCTGCATACGTCCATGTCCATTTGTACACTTTAGCACCAGACCTTAGAGGAAAGAACTGATCTGGAAAAAACTTCTTTCATTAGGTGTTTTTTTTTTTTATTTGTCTGTCTCCATCACTTCCTTTATGAGTCTCTTAATTGTACCTCAGCACACATCTAGTAACTTTGCAGTGATATCAGGATTGGGTTACAGATTTCAAATTATAGTGACTGCTGATCAAATTATGCAAACCGACTAATTTTACTTTGCTACTGTAATTAAGTCTGGTTTTTAAGTGTCTGTAGTTTACTTTCACATAATACTTTTGACTTTTACTCCCTCCGTTTCTATTTCAACAGAAAAATCCTTCTACTCACTGCACTACTACACTTAGACCTAATATCCATCACTGTAATCTATCACGTCTAGGTAGTTTGTATTGTGATAGCTAGCTATTAGCCTTCAGCTGATTGGTTTGTTTGTTAGACTTATTAGCATGCTAGCTAACATCTGAGAGATTAGCAATAAAGCTGTTGTTAGTTAGCCTTAGCTAGTCTTGGTTTCTCGGTGAAAGGGCACTAGTTTATTATCAGGAAGTAAAATCAGACGTGAATCATTCTTGTACTTTTACTTACACACTTGAGATAAACGTAAGAGTTTACACTTTAACGTGAGTGACTAATTTGAAACTGTAGACGGTTAGCTGAAGTTTTACCATCTCTGACCTGTAATAACATCAACCTGGCTTTGCAAATATGTTAATCTGTTTGAAGGAACCTACAGCAGCCCTTGTGTATTTGTTTACTTTATTACTGGTAACGTTTACCCAGGTTTCCTGACTGGATGTCTGGCCACACTTTTTCCTGTCATCTCATATATTCTTTCTCTTCCTCTCTCAGTGACCTCAGTGTGGCGAGAGTGTTTGGGTGACTGTATAATTCTGACAGTTTTGACGCTTTGAGGACACAAGTCTCCACGAGGAAAACTTACTCTACCTAAAGTAAAAAAAAAAGTAGTAAAAGTGTTTTTCTATCTGTGTATGAGTGTGTACTGTGCCTATATTTGAATCACCACTTATTTCCTTTTTTCCGGGAACCGTTTGATCACTGGATAAGTGTGCATGGTGACGTAATATTTGTCATCTTTTTGTCTTCTTTGTGAGGGAGCACGTTGTCACACTGTTTGTATATCTTAGTGGGGACCAAATTTCCAGGCAAAGGACAGGAATATCTGACAGTTTTGACATTTATTTAAAAAAAAATAAATAAAAGTGACAAAAGATTTCATTTTGCTTACTGAGGTTAAGGGTAGGGTTAGGGTTATATTTACATTCTGGCATAGCATTAATTTAAGATGCGATCATATTTTAGCCAGTGGAAGGTCCTCACAAGGATAGTAAGACTAAAGCGTGTGTGTGTGTGTGTGTGTGTGTGTGTGTGTTTGTCTTTGTTGTGTTGCCAGCTGGATCCTTTGGAAAAAAGGTTCTTGTTGCTTTGAACGGGAAGCATCTACTCATTCCTGGAAAAAGAAAGTGCGTCACTCACTGTAGGAGGACCTGCATGATAGCGCTTCATACTGCTCTGTAGCCTTAGCACATCTTCATCACTACCTCTATCGTACATCATCTCTCTTCTCTCTTTTTTGACTTCAGCCTGACCATTACAGGAGTCCAAAATGCTTTTGTGGCCAGCTGAGGCACTTCCAGTTAGCACTATAGAGTTAAATCCAGTCATGCTGCCTGATCCCTACTAGCTTTAATTAATTGGCCACATTAGGGTTTGATGAAGTATGCTTTTAACGTGGAAACAGCTCTGTGACTTTTTCTCTTGTGCAAACCGGGACCTTTCTCTAGCTATTTAATGCATACACCTCTGAAGCCGTCAAAGCTGAGCGTGTGTGGAAATAAGTTATTACCTGCTTTGTTCCCTCCTTGCTTTGTTTTTGCGTGCTACAGCTCTTCTGAAAAGAGCCTCATTAAATATAAATTGGCTACATTTCTAGAAAGTTCTATCACAATATCGTAGAGTGCTGCTTCATCCAGCAGTAAGAGGCGGCTACATTTTTCTAGTATTTTAGTGTTCAAGTACTTACAGTGGTCTTGAAATATATTGTTTTATACCATATACAGCTCTGCTGAATGCTCGATTCCAACGTTGAATAATTTTCTCTGGCAATGACAGTAGTAGGATTAGTGTATTCTAATTATCTGCATGATCTTTTCTATAGTACACTGTCTTACACTGGGTCTTACACAGGGAGTACGCTCCACATAAATATGCAGAATCGTTGAAGATTTATGTTAGGAGAAGTGAAGTGAAGAACTAACATGTTTTGCGGACTCTTCACAACATTAAAAGTAATTATAAACAGGTACGATGTATGATCGTACATGAAAAAATGAAAAATAAAACACTTCAGGATGGGGTGTTATTGGAAAATAATCAACTTTGTGTTAGGCCACATCACACCATCCCATTGTTGATTATTTTCCTATAACAGCATGCCCCATCATTATATCCTTGTATATATATGTAGATATATACAATTCACATACATTGTTACATCGGTTCTAAAGTGTTGCCTGTGTTCCCTTTTAGGGCTTGTGTGAAGCTAGCATTTGCTGACCAGATTCAGTGGACACCATCCTGACACCCCACGCTTTGATGAGGTAACAGTCAACCAATTTGCCCAACATCCCACTGAGGAACCATGGGCCAGAAGATTTCAGGAAGCATCAAGTCGGTGGACGTGAGAGGCGAGCCCTCCTACCGCCCCTTACGGAGAGAACTCCGAGGTCCAGATTTCTTCAAGCCAGCCAGGCTCGACCTGCTGCTGGATATGCCATCAGTGTCCTCCGAGCATCAGCTGCAGCATGCATGGAACCCAGATGATCGCTCTCTCAATATCTTCATCAAGGAAGATGACAAGCTGACTTTCCACCGCCACCCGGTGGCCCAGAGCACGGATTGCATCCGAGGGCGAGTGGGCTATACGCGTGGCCTCCACGTTTGGCGCATCCATTGGCCCGCCCGTCAGCGGGGTACCCATGCCGTAGTGGGTGTGGCCACATCAGAGGCACCGCTCCATTCGGTGGGATACACCTCTCTGGTAGGTAGTGACAGTGAGTCCTGGGGCTGGGACCTGGGCCGCAACAAGCTCTACCACAACAGCAAAAACCAACCAGCTTCATCGGTACCCACATACCCCAGCTTCCTGGAGCCTGAGGAAGCCTTTGTGCTCCCTGACGCCCTGGTGGTGGTGCTGGATATGGACGAGGGGACACTTAGTTTCATGGTGGATGGACAGTACCTTGGAGTGGCCTTCAGGGGGCTCAAGGGAAAGAAGCTGTATCCCATCGTTAGTGCAGTATGGGGACACTGTGAGATCACCATGCGCTACATCAATGGCTTGGATCGTAAGTCTTTAAATTTGCACTTTTTTTTCTTGCTCTAATGACATATGAAGATTGTTGCTTTTTTATCCACCCAGTATAACACCTGGGCAACACCTAGACCTGAGGAATTTTAAAATTACAATAGGCAGAAATGTAACCAAGTCCTTGAGTTTTGTAAGGTAAAGCTTGATCACTGTCTAATTAAATTTTTATCCATATGTGACATTAGAAACTTGTTTCTTGTATTAGGACTTATATTGATTTCTAACATAGATTCTTACATAGATTTGAATATGGGCAGTTCTCCAGTTTGTTCCTCCCAAAAACATGCCAGTAGGTGGATTAGCAACTCTAAATTGCCCCTAGCTGTAAATCTGTGTGTGCATGGTGCCCTGCAAAGGACTGGCATCCCATCCAGAATGTGTTTCTGCCTTGTGTCCAGTGTTCCCAAGATCTACCGTGACCCTGACCGGAATGAAAATGTATGTTAATTAGTGGAGGACATATACCAGTGTGTGTCCCCTTTTTGCTTTTAGAATAGCCACCATCGAGATGTACTTTTCCTATCTGGTGTGTGCTAAAACACTTTTGTTAATCTGGCTGTGCCAGATGGGAACCGTCTGTGTGCAGATCACTGGTTTGTTGCCTTAAGGTGGCTCTTAGAAGCTGTTTGATAATCCAACATCAAGCTTCTCTCATCCATAGAACAAACACCTTTGTGAACCATGTCTCATTTCCCTTGGGATAGTTTATTAGTGAATATGGTTTAACACACACTCCATTTAATGCTCTGTAATCAATGGCAAAGTCTGGATTAATTGCTCGACCTGACACAGTGTCAGGTGACTGGGATAACCACATAGTGTTTGGGAGTTATAAAGGACCATGAAAGGGGTCACCAAAAAAGGGGTCACTAATCAATTTTAAAATTTTAACCAACCCCATATGTAGTTGCTTATCGGTCCTGTGCGGTAATTCATGTATCTTCGTCCATTTCCTTAAATGAAACTCTTTAAGTTCACTTATATTGGTAGAATATCTTTGCCTGTATCAGACCATGCTGCTTCATTTCAACGAGACTGAATCCTGGATAGTGAAATGTCTTCAGTTTAAATTATTATCGTCTGCATTTTATATCACAGATGCCCCAATACCACATTTTAGCGCTGATACGTGGTATACTCATTCATTCCAGTGTTTTTCCTGAGGTGGACTAGAGAAGTGCAGTTGAAGTTATTTCCTTAAGGCTCTTTGGCCTCGTGTTGATCTTTGCAGGACGCCCACTCTTAGCGATATTATCTGTGCTATTAAATTTCTTTTCATCTAAACTATCTCTCTGACTGTACACTGATAGTGGACTTTAAAAAAAACTCATAACATTCATATAAACATCATCAGAATTTCTTCTTAGATCTCTCTTAATCAGAATTTAGATGTATAGGGAAAGCATTTTTAATGTGTCACCTGACTTCGCGGTGGCATTTCCAAACCCAAAAATAGACCACCATAATGCTTCCATGACACATTTAAAACGTTTTTTTTTGTCCTATTAAGCTCACTTGCCCTTCGTTTTCCTGGAGTCGTCTTTTGTGTATTGCCTCTGTAGCGACACAGCTGAGAACAACCAGCTCACCATTTAAAGTTGAAAGTAGTTACGGTTGATTTAACACAAAGGGATCCCATGCAAATTGTAATGGGGGAACTCAGCGTGCAGCCTAAGAAGTCTCAAACCTCATCAAAGCTTTGTTTAAGAGTCTGGTTTTATGGGAAGGGAAAGAACGATCTGTTCAGCCTTAAAAACAAGAAAAGAATGCAGAAACTTATTCCTCCTTTTTTTTTAGGGTTCTTGGCTCGGTTGATGAAAGCACTGGCGCATTTTCTTCCCATCGTTTGTGACAGCGAGGTGGAAAAAAACGATAGATAAGATGTAGTGCAGACACGAGTCTGTTCATTGGTATTTGTTTGCAAATAAGGATTGTCCATCAGAATGTAATACATACCTGCCAATCAGAGTTAGAGTTATCTTTATGACAGAAGCGGCCATTTTGAATGGTTTTCGATGTACCTTTGTACAACTGTTTGATACAGCAGGTGTGTTAGCCGTCGCACGCAGAAGAGCTATTATCATTACCCAGGGTTGCCAGGTTTCAGCACAATTTCCAGCCCGACTACCACCAAATCTCAAAAAACCTCCCAAAAGATACTAGCCGCAAAACTTTGGGCATTGCAAAACAAGAGGAGACACATTTTACTTCTTTTTCTTAGACAAGGTCACTGTTGTGCACACGCATTTCTAACGTACAGACGTTATCCGCTCCATAATCCGTTTCCCAATCGTTGCAATATATCTTGCAAAAGAAATGGTTTTGTACATCACAGACACACTGTCTGCACTTACACTTTCAGAAATATATTGTATTCAATTGCAGTTATTTGATTATTTGCCCAATTTGGCATAAAAAAAACACAACCCTGGCAGCTCCGTCATTAATTATTCTCCATGTGATCTACATGATTTTATGTATTGTGCTGCTGCCACATGATTGGCCAGTGAGCAGTACTTTTAATAGGGTTTTATCCATATGGATCAGTTTGCATTGCATTTTTAAACTGGATCTCTACAAACGTCATGAGGTCATGGGTCTCTGACATGCTGATTGTTGCAGAATCCACAAGAAATCTTCAACAATCAGTAGAAACTGATTTATGCAAAAAAAAAAAAAACTCATTTGAATCAGTGTTGGATTTTGCAGCTTGCTTTTAGAGAATTGCATTAAGCACTAACATGCGAGAGACAATGCATTAGAGTCAGGACATTTTGCACGACATGCATTATTACAAAGCTGTTCAGAAACGGAGAGAGAGAGAGAGAGAGAGAGAAAGTAATGTAATGTAATATGAGAGGAAGAGATTATGTGTAAAAATAATTTTGCTGGAATGCTAAGATGCAGATTAGTGTGTGTGTGTGTGCAGCAAGTTTAAAAACCCTGATTATATGAAGCTGGAGGAGCACAGACGGAGTGTGGGAGAGATGATTTGTGTGTCACCAGACAAAATGTGTGTGTGTGTGTGTCAAAGCAGCAGTGCTGTAGTACTAGCGGTTAATTTATTACAGCTACGTATAATGATTGCAAATGAAAAGCTGCAAACGTGGCACACACACACAAACACACACACACACACACACACATGTGGCTATGCACGTTGCGTACATGGTACAAATCACTCACACTGGAGACTCCTTCCAAAAATGCTTAAATAAACACGTTTTTTCATCTCGCTATGTGGAACATTCACCATAAAAGTCCCTGTGTAAGACGTTAACATATTAGATTAATAAAAAAAAAATCAACAGCCTTATCATCAGTTGATCTGCTAACAGAAACTGCTCTTTCACTAGCTCTGGTTCGGGTCTGGTTCAGGATACACATTTCGCCGCTCAAGCGTAGACACAGTACTACAAATTGTTGAGATTTTATTAAACATTCAAGCGTCGTGAAAAGATTCTCTGCATTTTGACACGGCGATGTTTTACGAGCATCTTCGCCAAAAGTATAAATCAAACCCCTTGCCTTCTTCATATATAATCCCTCACTTCCTGGTGCACTGCTTTACTGTCCGCAGGCTGATGTCCTCATACTTCCACTAGATCATGTGTCCTAAATAGATAGAGATACGAATAGATACAGATACGAAAAGGAGGAGCACTATGTGCTCACCTGGTTGAGACCAGAGGTGTGCATTAGTGTGGGATTCCTCTGGAAGGTCGCGGTTGTTTAAATTAAGCTACTAGTTTGTTTATATTTTGGAAAATAGAACCAACTACGTTTGTTACAACTTAATTTGAAAATGTTCCACGCAGGTACAAATGATAACTGCGCTAGAGGGATTAAAAAATAAAAAAAAAACAGCATTACGCACAGACCAATTACGAACTAGAGTGATGTAGCTGAGGTTGAGGAACTGTCAGAGCCACACACCATGCTGACAGTGCTGCCATTACAAACTCTGTTTTGTGTGTGTGTGTTTTCCTAAACACCCACTTCCGGTTTAAATACTACGGAAGCTCTGTACTGCCACGCATGAAATAAAAAAAAAAATCCCATCAGTATCATGTTATTACAGGAAAATATCACATTATTATGAGAGAAACATCACGTTACTCAGACGAAATCTCGCATTGTTACAGGAAATATCACTTATGAGATAAATTTTATAAAAGCAACTTAACTCATCTTGTTTTCACAATATAGCCTGGTTTCCAGTTAACAGATTCTGGCCAATGATGCAGTTGACAGGATTAATGAAATTTTTGGCGAAAAAAATGATTTTCGTAATAAAGTGACGTTTTTCATGTAATAATGTGATACTTTCACATAATAATGTAATATTTGTCTTGTAATAATGTGATGTTTTTCTCGCAATAACGTGATCTTTTCTCATAATAAAGTGATATTTTCACGTAATAACACGACATTTTCACATAATAACGTGATTTTTTTCTCATTATAACAAGATATTGATGAGAATTTTTTTTATTTCATGCGTGGCAGCGCAGAGCTTCTGTAAGATACAGATAGTGGCACTGCGTTACACGGACTCTAATTACATACTCTAATTAGCCCACTTTTGATTCCTTGAACATTGGCATCTGACCCAGCGATACACGTTCATCCAGCAGGGGAATGAGGGATGAGAAATAGAAAGGAGAATGAATAAATGAGGAGATAGCATGCAGGTAGACAGAGAACATCAGACGAGCGACAGAGAGATAATTGCTGACATGAAAGTCCGAGTCAGCATCAGACAATTAGTATGCGCTTTAATTTTCCTTGTTTGTGTGTCAGGTTCAGTGTTTGACTTCTCAGTTTCGGTTTGGTTTAACGTATGTTTAATATATGTATAAATATATATAAAAGGTTCACTCAAGCATGCATCGTAGTGGAAGGCCGCTATACGGGTCAGTGATTTGTTCGCCATGTCGTGCTATAATGCTAACTCAAGGCCTGTGTCTAGTGTGTGTTAAGGATTGTCTACGTCTTATAAAGAGATCAAGAGTGTGTGTGTGTGTGTGTGTGTGCTGGGGATTGGGGATTCAGCAATACTGAAGCTAATACTGAGCAAAAATAACCTTATTGTTAATATTATAAACAGTATAAAGTTTTAATCATATGCAGTGTACAGTGTATACTGTTCATGTGCCATGAACTCTGTCCTGAACCCCAAAAACTGAAAGCCTTGGGGATTGTGTATTAAAGTGTGTGTGTATGTGTGTGTATGTGTATGTACACACACTCGCTCAATGCATCCCTCATCAGCAGACCAGAGTAGCTGCTACTGATCACGTGTGTTTACTCAGAGAAACCATCAGGGTCTTTTAATTGATCTATCATTCAGGAATGACTGCATGATTGCAGGGCCATTGAGCGTTTGTAATCTTAAAAACTATTTTTTATTTTTCAATATTAAATCTAAGAAAGCATGAATTTATGACTGTGTAATTTAAAAGCACAGAATGTTTTAACCCATATCAATATAAAGCGATCTCTCATTTTTCATCATTTGGTGTTAATGGTTGCATTTTTGTGTGTGTGTTTTTTTTTTTTTAGCATAGAATTAGCAAATATACAAAATTAACATCCATACTAATGGCCTTAAAGACATTAGGATCATTTAGTTAAAATAGTTTTAGTCAGTCAATATCACAATATGATTGAAAATAAAGAAAAGTAAAAAATAAGAGAATTTCTTCTTCACGTGATCTTTGAGAAATTTGTGCTGAACAGGTGACTTGTGGAATATACCAAATCTTTCACAGGGTTCAGTGATTGTTGGACACAAAATAGACATTTTTTTCTAAACTATAATGAATGACTCGTGGAAAATGATGTTTTAAGTATGAGGTGTTAAATGTATTCACGCATTACTGCAAAAATAAGATTTCTGAAGTATTTTAATGATTACGTTTTTGTGCTGTAGATTTTTTCCGATCATGGATTCACCCTTAGGATGTTCAGCCTACTTTCTTGTCTGCATGAATGGGACGCCTCACATGCGTTTGCTCACCTGTTTTATTAGCAGTTTTGCGATTGAAGTCTATAAATGAGGTGGAGTGGAAGACAAGTGACTCAACCTGCAAGTAATGGAGAAAAAACATAATTAAAAAAAAAAGGCAGAAAAGTAGACTGGCGTTCGAGGAAAAGCGGCTGCATGCTAATTGAGGGCTTATTATTAGAGGATTATGCGGTCGGATCGGATTTCGTCTAACGCTGCACAGCTGTAGTTCCACTTTGTCGTGTACAGCTGTTACATCTGTCCTCGGTCTACCACACACACACAATGTCACCCGGTCAAGAAAGGAGGGAAAGAGAAGGAAGAAAAGGAAAGGAATGGGAAAAAGACCGCTATGCTAGATCAAAAGTGTCACGCTATAATTCTCTGGATTAAACACTTCTGTGTGATGGCGACAGATTTGATGAAATGAAAAGCGCTTCAAACTAAAATCTGCTCAACCAGCAGTTGTTTTTGATTGTGTACATGCGTCAGTTTATGAGCTGTCGTCTCAGTCAGCACGTCAGCTTTATCTCTTTGTAGACGCGTTTCGGAGGAAACAAAGCCAAGGCGAGCGTCGATTGTTGAAAGCTTGGAACAAGTTCTGGTGTGGGTTGGATCGCACAATTTCCCAGCACGAACCTTTTCAAATCGTGTCAAAGCTGTGCCGTGTCTCTCTGTCTGTATGTTTCTGCATTTGTTACTTTTCCATCATTCTTTTAAGGAAAAATCCACCCTGAATGATTTGCATATCAATATTTATAATCAGGACGTGGTCTTCAATACTGCTTTAAGTTCACTTTCATAAACAAGTTCTATCTTCTGTTGTCATTATGTCTAACGGTTCCTACATTACCCACAATGCCGTCTGCTTTTGACTTCTGAAGTCTAGGAGCTACGTTATTTTCAAGCTTGCCGCATTCCAGTTACGAAGTGGGAAAAAACACAGATACCTGTTGTTAGCAACAAGCTAGCCAGTTTACGTTAACGATCATGAGTTTATGATATATTTACTGTATTGCCAGTGTTACAGTTTTAACCAATTAACCAACGTCTGTGTTGATTCATCTACAGTGAATACTATATACAGTCTCATTTACGGTAGATATTAGATGATAGGTAGATGATATTTTATTTATTGTTGATGGCATGAGCGGCCATGTTGACACAACTGAATTCCAGGTTGAGGAAACCTTCCCGACTTTCCAAGTAGAAATTCCAAGTTGAGGGCGGAGTCGTCTTTGTCTTTTCCTGAAATGTCGGAAAATTTGTGTTACGAGCATTAATTGAATGGAGCATTAGTTCTTGCTTCATCGCTACCTAAAGAGAGCGTTGCAGTGGCGCTTTAGTCCTTTAGTCTGTCCAGTTGTCTCACATCCACATCTGTACACTCTGCTCAAACAGATCAGCTTCCAAAGCTTCATCAACGCCATCACGTTCGTCATCACGTAGATTGCTAACTAGCCGAGACTGTCTGCTTCGTATTACTGCGTTGCGTTCTCGTACTTTGAATCCAGTGTTTGCACCAAAGTCTACCTTACTGCTTTGTCATTAATGTGATGTTGAGCGTCAGTGAAAAATCCAGAAAGCGAGAAAAGAAGCTCTTCCTCGTTTATTTTTAGGCGGTAACCACAAAAAGCTGAAATTCTTCTCCTGTTGAATACCATTGCGACTGCACGCTAGCGATGCCCCCCCCGTGTCATCAGCAGTGACAGCATTAATGTGTTCAAGCATGGAGTTTTCCTTTTTGAGTTTGAGTTTGAGATTGTCTCATTCACTTGACATCTTTATGGAAAGTGCTTTTTGTGAATTTCAATGACTCAGTTTTATGTATTTACTGACATTTACTTACATTTATTTTATTTCCTCATAGCGCTCCTAAGTCATTCCGAAATAATTGCCCAAGACACAGCTCATATGCAAATAAAAATGAATAAGACACAGAAAGTGAATGTTAGATTAAGTGGGAGTAAATGAAAGGGGTGGCAGCTAACATCAGGGAAGACGCCGTGTCCGTGGAGCTGTCTACTTGATATTGAGTTGTACAGAGCGTGCTTTGCTCTCAGACTTCTTTTCAAAAGCTGACAACAGAAGCTCACTGCCTGTAGTGATCTATAAACCCATTATTGATTTAGCTTTTGGATCTAACCTGCAATTTGTTGTGAAGGTCCTTCTCGACTGGGTTTGGTCTCGCAAGACTCCACCTTTCTTTCTCTGGCCTTTAAAATGTTCTTGTAATGTACATGCAGGAATTAGATTGTCAACAGGATGCTGTGTTATCTGTGAATGCAGACCGTGCTTTTAAATAATTGATTGTGATTTGAGGAGGAAATGTAAAACTTGATGGCTTTTGTTTTGCGCCACAAGAATGGAGATTATGAAGGAATTGACAGCATTCACTTCCAAGGAGGCCTCTGAGCTACTGCAACCAGGAAACTTATTGCAGAAGTTATTCTTTTTTTTTGCAACTCTCTACTTCATATGCTCCATCTCTAGGTCCAAATTTAACTTCACGCCTTCTTGTGTTTAGTGGGAGCGATAGCATGGGAATTCTGATAAAGAGACATCTGCTCTGTCTGCCTTGGCTTCCTCGTCTTCCTCCGCTTCAACTCAAGATTTCAGCGAATCAGCATTTGTCCTTAAAAGCTCTGTGCTGGTGATGGGGAGATAGAAATGAAACAGTGAATCAAGGACTAATGAATCAATGAAGGGCCTATCGGTCTTACTGTTTACTACTGGGCGCCAGTCTCTCTCTCTCTCTCTCTCTCTCTCTCTCTCTCTCTCGCTCTGCTGTCTGATTGATTCTCTCTCCATTTGCTCTTCCTCGCCTCCTGCTACATGATCTGCAAATCTGGGTGAACCAGCTCTTTCTAATCCCTTGAAAATCTCTCCCCTTAGTGCACCAACATTCTGTTTTTTTTCTTTATTCCCAACTGCTTTATCCAATATCTGGGCTCAAAATTGTTTTTGGTCCATCGGACACACTCCTTTCTGTAACCCAGGCTCTGTCTTGTTGGCTTGCCTGCTAAATTAAGATGGACTGCCATGCTTGAAGGGATTTGGAAAGCAGCTGCCTTAGGAGCCACATCTTTCGAAGGTAGCTGGCTTACTGGGCAACCTTTTAGCTGAAAAGGACCCTTGGCATGCATTTAGAAATCACATGTCATTATCTTTAGTACATTAAAAATGCAACCAGGCCATGTTTACTCAATAATAGCTAACTGGCTAACTGACTTCTGGAAATCACAAATTAATGTTATGTGTATGGCAGCCTGGGAAAAAAAACCTACGCATGGTGAAATTTTCTGTTCTACAGACTACAGACTTTTCTCTTTCGGATGTATCTCAATCAAAACAAAGTTACAGCATTTTAATATGCGCATATATATAAATACTTTAATACGGAGTTCTCAGTTACTCTGTTGTCATCTTTGTATTGTGTCTTTTAATTATCGTAACTTGATTTAATATTATCCCACCGATCTCGACATTAATAACCTTTATGGAAAAACAACATTAGCAATATGTGATCAATGATTATAAGTTTATGATGAAAAATGAGCAATCAGTTTGATCAACAGGATCGTCCATATAGCATGCTGAAATATACTACTAACAAGGAAACCCAGATGAACATGGGGAGAAATTGCTCAGAAACTCCATACAGAAAGTTACCTGAGCTCAGGATCGAATCAGGATCGAATACTCTGGAGCTGTGAGGTGACAACGCCATCCATCGCACCACAGCCAACCCTGTAAAATGCCTGCTGAATATTTGATTGGCTGATGGTGGCCAGTAATTTTGTTCAGTAGCCCGAATATTATTAGAAATAGTCTTACAGAATAGGACAAAGATGCAGTACACCAAATTTCAGCTGAATCCAACTTACAGATTCTGAGAAAGTGTTATTCAGTCTTCGTATACTTCCTCAGAACCAAGTTCATGAACCAAGTCGATTCAAGCAGTCTTGAGTTACATCTGAGTAAACTAAGCTCTACCCACTAGGATTTATTGACATGTGGCGGCCATATTGTTTACAAATGTCAGCGTAATTTTGGATTGAATGTGAGACTCCTCTGAGTATATTGATACTAAGTCTTTTTTAATTTTGCCAAAAATCTTCAGACTACTAGGTCTAACATTTGAAGTAATAATAATAATAATAATAATGATAATAATAATGATAATTGCACTGACTTATAACCTTCAAACGTCACTGGGATCTGTGAATAAGTCCTCTATAATCTACCAGGCTGTGGTAATCTACAGTGATGACAAGCAACCTGATCCCAAGCTTCTCAAAAAATTTGATTACTGCAATATGTTTGACCTTTAAGGAGGTTTACGGCTGCAGAAACAAAAGGCAAATTGGTGTATCACCTGTCCCGGGGAAGCCGAGAGCCGAAAATAGCAAAGTGAATCATATTGCTTTTTCTCAGGTGACAATTCAGCGCTATTTCTCAAACATTTTGTTCTTTTTTTTTTTTTTTTTTTGATCTGTTAAATGATCTTCTCTTCCAGGGCAGGCACATTATTAGCACAATGAGCAAATTGCAGCTCAGTCAAAGTTGCTAGTCGTGGCTCAATAGTGATATGATTACGAGACACTTTAAACAGCATTAACGTCACCAGAGACAGGAAAGTGAGTGTGTAATGTAGTGTAGTGTACCGTAGTGTAGTGAGGGAACATTGAACATTCAGAGTTTGGGCATCCAGTGTCGATTTGTTTTAGGTTTTGTGGAAACGAGTGCATTAGTACCACCAGTGATCATGAGAAAAATACACTACGAATGGTATGAAGAAGTGAAATCTTCAGATCCAGCTCTAGATTACATTTCTACAGATGGTGTTGGTACAAAACGCATGAAATGCTAAACTGCCATCTAAGAAAAGATATAGCATTACGTAATCTATAAAATATAAAGTCATTGCAAGGATTTTCGCTGAACTACGTCCTACCTAGAGGCATCAAAGTAATATACAGTGTTATCTGCTGTTTTTATACCTGAGCCAAGTGTGACCAATCTGAACCTTTTTGTGAGCGAGTCATTATAGTTAAAAAAAAAGGGCATGTTGTAGGTTGGATGGCATTGAATTGACTAGCTTATTAGCTGTGTTATTTTTAACCATTTTTTAAACCATTGTCTCATTCCAGTTAACATTTCGAATAAGGTGAAAAAAACATATTGCGAGGTACACAGTGGGGACGTAATGCTCACGGAGAGATGTTGGTCCTGTTGGTGCCCTCTGGGGGACTGGAGGTGGAGAAGATAGTGGATGAAAAGTGCTATTGCTGGGTCATTTTTAAAAAAAAAAAAAAAAAGACCAGTGAAGAAGAACAGGAAGATTAAACCAAAGCATTTGGTGCATATATTGAAGAAGGTGGTTGTCTCTGTTCGGTGGATTTTAAACTTATCTGGCATCTCATTAGAAACCAAAATACACCTTAAGCAACCTTGTTTTTCTTTTTTTTTTCAGTCAACAAAACTACCAGTCAGATTGAATTATGAGCTTTAAGTTGGTCTAGATATTACTTACATAGTACTTCAACAAAATCTAATCTAAAATTTCTCACTTTTAAATACACCTTATTTATGCTAACAATAAATGTAACATCAGTGCCTATTTCTTATTTAACAATTTAGCACTACCACACTGTACATTCCATCACAGCTAGCTTATTTGTAATTAACTAGCTACATTTTAGACAATATAGCATATTTAATATATTTCATATTTCAATATAAGATCGCAATGTCAGGGGTGGACACATCACTAGCCTAGGGAATGAGTTATCAGTTTTTTCACAGCATTTTTACAAATTAATTAGCTTGAATAGATGCTAGACAACATTTCCAGAATCTGGATGTGGAGAAAGTGACTGATATAAAACGGATATATAACTCTAATGCTAGCACAACATGCAGACACGTGACATTTAAACACTTCACTGAATAGAAATGAAGACGCTAGCTGGACTCGAATAACTTTTTTATGGCATGAGATAGGAATACACCCTGGCAAGGCGTCATGCGCACACACTCACACACACACACACACACACACACACATTCACACACTTCTTCACACCTAGTGGCAATTTGGAGTAGCAACAGCATGTTTTTGGGGAGGTGGGAGGAAAACGGAGACAGACGCAGTGAGATCATTCGAAACTATACACCGACAGCAACCCGAGTTCAGGATCAAACCATGGAGCATTACGTAGTAGAATAAAAGTTTATTGATTGTGTTTTACTGTATGCAGAATACGACCTTGGGGACAACCTTGGACAGTGTTTTGGATTTCAGGAAGACTGTTCAAATATTTATTAGTGTTGCAATAAATAGTGCAAAAGGTTTTATGCAGGAAGTGTGTCTTACTACTTCGAAAATGAGCCAGTGATAAAATTCCAGACTGTCACAGGCGAAAATGTTATGTTTATTAACACAGCTGTGGTCCATGTGTTATACCAGTGACTCCACCAGAGTGCATGCAGCAGTGTTAAAACATCAGGCTTAAGTGTAAAATCAGGGTCCTAATGAAAGTATGCTTATGCCCTGTGGCTCAGAGACTGATACAGACAAATGATAGGCTTATGCACAATCACCGAAAAGGCAGAATTAAGTGTATGCCTTATTATGTAGCATAAGTAAGGAATAAAACACTTGGGAGTGTGCTTCTTCTTCTTCTTCTTTTGGCTTTTCCCTTCAGGGGTCGCCACAGCGAATCATCACTCTCCACCTATCCCTATCT
>CM075006.1:27393251-27423679 GCA_037576675.1 Pangasius sanitwongsei
TTTTTTTCTTTATTTTTTTGGTTTGTTTTAAATCACTATAATTATAGAGTGTGCCCACGTTTTTTATATATATATATATATATATATATATATATATATATATATATATATATACAGTAGGGTAGCCTAGAACACAGCCCTCTGGAACATCAAACTTTACTTTTTATATGCAGTCAGCAGTAACATTTACAAATTGATAACTGGTAGTTATATACTGTATGACTTGAGCCAGGAAAGAGCCATTCTCTTAACTTCAGCAACTTTTTTTTTGTGTGTCATGTCTATCCAACTACAATTCCCAGAATACACCTTGGCCTACAAACATGGCTGCCAAGGACTACAACACCCAGTCACTACAGACTCTGTCATGTTCACGTTCACCAGATTACTGATCACACACACCTGGACTCAATTACCATCACAGCTACACTCGCAGTATAAAAGGACTCTCATGCCACACTGTGTCTTTTGTGCCAGGCTATACTAAGCTGCTGAGTCATTGTTTGTGGTCCTGGTTTTCTAGTTTTTGTTCTTGCCTAGTCTAGTTAAGGTTGATGGTTCCTAACCTGACCCTTACCCTTAGTTTTAAATAAACATTGACCACCTGGACTTGCATCCATACCTGCATTGTGAGATTGTGATGGAGGTAAAGCATTACTTTGCTCACAAAGGGCTAATAAACATAGTGTATAAAGCCAGGAAATAAAACACTTAAAGGAAAACACAAGCCTTTTTCTCCATCTTGGTTGGGCTTTTGAGAATCTGTGGGCAGCAATTGTACATGAATATCGGTCTGAGTTTGCCTGGATCTTCTTGTTTCCATAGTTATGTCCAATTGTCCGAGGTCCAAATTGAAATTACATAACATACAACAGAGGTTCTCTAGAAGTTATTCCTCCATTGTATTCCAAAAACCTTTCCACATCCAAACCCTCAAATATTCAAAACCTTATATTTCACCCAAGTAGTAAATCCGGCCTGTTTGTCATACACAGACACAGAGGAGAGGCAGTGATATCAGGCAGCATCACTCTGGTCTGGCTAGGTGATGAATCTTCCCATTAGAGTACTATCCTTTCAAGCCCTGGAGCCACGTAATCCACCATAGTGCTCCGAGGATGTCCTGTCAGCATGACAAAGCTACTTACCCTGCCTCTGAAATAGGGCTGGAAGAGTATGGAAACTTCACTGTGTAACGACTGTACATGGAATCTGCTTGCTTTGTATTTCTATAGACAATGACATACAGTCTAATGCTGCATTTATGCTGCAAATATTCAAATATAATACCACGTTGTTGTTGATTTATATTCCTTTAACAGCACATCCTGTCATGTTTTAGTGTTTAAGCATCACATGTGAAAGGCTATGGCATACCTCATAATGGCATTTTTCTTCCATTCTTCCATACATTCTCCCATTTCCATGGTATAGTCATACTAAAACGTTTTTGCAGCACTTTCTGTCTGGATCTGGCTTGTTGGGAGTGTGAGAAAAACCTGATGGCTGTCTGGGCATCTCCAAACCGCATATTTAAAAATAACCTCATTCCACAGTGTAACAGTACAGGAAAAATATTATGTCTGGGGGTTGCCTGATGTATTAGAATCACTGACTGAGTATTAAAGCTTCCTTCTGTGCTGTCTGAATTTGTACTTCATGTATTTACCCTTCCTAAGTCTCTGGAACACTTGAGTTCTTATAAACCTAGTGCTAACAACTGATCATTTCATTTAATTCCTAAATAGGATGCATTTATTTTAGCATCAGCACTGTTGGTAGTTGTGTAGAATCAAGCTAAATATAATGCAGCATATTTTAACTAGTTAATCTAGGCGTGAAATTGTTGAGCCGCTCCACTCGAGTGCTTCTTTATAAGTTTGTTCCTCTTAATCCAAAGCAATATGCCAACTATTACAATTTTAAATTTATTAATGAACAACACATCATTCTTTTGTATCTATTTATTGCTACATTTTATTTTTTGCAAGTTTTCATGTTACAGAGAAACTGCAAAACCATCCTGAAGACTTTCCGTGTCAGAAAGTTGCTTACCATTTACTGTGACAAAGCACTGACACTGGAGACTCCTTCCAAAAATGCTTAGTAAACATCTCCTGAAAGAAAACCTTTATTTTTTTGTGGAGTGTCTACGATAACGTCGAACAAGTACATGGCTTCGCTAATGTGGTGGCACTCCTGCCTACATGATATCTGAATCTCTTCTCAAGAGCAGTAATTGTACACTATAAAAGTGTCATATTCATTCACTTGCCTGGTTTGATGTAATTAGAGTATGTTTAATCAGTTCCAAGCCAAGTACTGTATAGAACTAATGTTCTTTGTAAGTGATATAATTATTCATGGTGTGAAAAATGGGTCCTGGTTCTGACCCAAGGGTTTTCTCCTAAGTCATAAAAATTTGCTTATTATCAGTCAGTGTGAAGTTCCATTTTTCTGCAGACTTTTCAAAATATTCCCTTGGCTATCGGTTTAGACATTTTAGAAGAGCAGGAGAGTTGAAAAGTTCATTTTGATGGGCAATAATTGCCTCGGGGAAAGATGTGGAAGGATGCACTTGATGTCAAAGCAGACAGACATGGTGAAGACCATCTGAGTCAGACCTTTGTGAGAGCTAGTTTGCTCTCTCTTCTGGTTCTTGGCATGTAACCTTGGGACACTCAGAATGAAAATGTGCCATCTCTCTATCTCGAGCACCATTCTTGACAAAGATTTATGGGCTAAGAAGGCAGAGACAGATCTTTGTCACACTTCATGAGACAGTGCTGCCAAACGATGATGGTGGTGGTGGTGATATAAGACGGCCTAAAATCTTTCAATAGCTTGATGATGAACCTTTTTGGGTTGAGCAATGCATTATATATTTGTTGAGATGAGGTATCGTCAAAGGCTTCATGGTGTTCTGTGTATTTGTCTTACCGTCATTGGTTCCACAAAAGTCCAAAAGAAGCCAACATTTGTTAACAACAAATAATCGTATGTGGATGCCAAAAATGAGCCCATTTATACCAGCCACCCCTGGTTGGCAACAACATTTTGTTTGTGCCATTGTCGTGCTGTTCGTAGTTATACAGCACAGCACATGTTGTAGGCGTGGGTGAGCGTCTGTCTGATGGTCTCACTCTAGCAGGTTTCATGTGTCCTCCTCCATGTTTTCTTTCAAGTCTAATCTTCCCATCTGGTGGGCCGTTATTGTGTTGAAGCTGCAGGTCAGAGACTGGCCAGACTGTGTATGTTTCATCACGGGGATGACTTTCTGAATCGTTATGTTCTCTATAATCAGGGATGGCTTCGTGTATATGTATATAATATGCTCAGATTTGTGAACAGGCTTTATTCTGGAACTATCCGACTCCTCTCATAAACACAGCCTCCTGCTGTTCTCGGAGGTGCTGAAGCCTGATTAGCGTTAGTGTTTATCCCACTGGGTGTATTTTTAGCATAGTTTTTAAAAAAAAATAGCTCCTTGTTTTATAGTTCCTTGAATACTTGGATAATTCACTTGGTGTGGGAATTTTATCATTCAGGTTTTTTTGTCCTGTTCAGACAACACAACATACAGTATGACAATGACAAGACAAAATCTGTCACTGGCACAGTGGTTGAAAATTCACTACAAAATCATTACAGTTTTGTCAGCATAGTAATTTATTAGAGTGATTAGTCATTAATGAAGAACTGATATGGTAACACTTGATTACTTACTGCCAATCCGGAAAGCAATTAATTAAAGATCTGTACTGCATTTGACAGCAAAGGAAACTTCAGTCCACATTTTCTATCCCTGATTTTTTCCATGTTTAAAAGCAAGTGCTTATGTTTACAGGCACTAGACAATACTGACATACCCAGTCTCGGACACATCTACGGAAGAAAAATCTGGAAACCACAGGGTGTGAACTAAACACGGATAATTTGAATAATCTGGAAAAAGTGCGTAACCCGAATCTGAATACCTGAAAATTTCCCCGCATAAATATTTGCAGAAATTTTGGACTTAAAAAGTGGCGTGCTCTGCTAATCATATCCATTTCATTTTGCCACAGGGAAACAAGCAGGCTGCACAAACATGACAATGACTTTTGCATTTCTCTATATGCCAGTTTGTTCCCAGCAGGCTGTATATATTACTGTGTATATTGACTTTGTATCTTTGCCACACACTTTCCCTCTTTTGTGCAAATAGTGGCGTTTTATCTAATTTGATAAGCCAACCTTGAACCCAACAGGGTGTGTACGTGTGTGTGTATGGTGTAGAAAGAGACTGTGAGTGTTGTTGTGCGAGGAGAGGTAGGAGGTAAATGATAATGGGTATCGAGGCTGCGGTGGAATATGACTGCCTCATCAGTCACTGGTGCTAGCAAGAATGCACTGCGTCTGTATTAACATCCAAGTTAAAGATTACAACCAGCCTTAATGGAGAACTTCACAACGGAAATATTAGCGCTAGTGGAGATCGTGGAGATCGAGGACGGTTAATATGATATCACTTAAATGAAGAACAACTTGCACATTAACCTTTATACTTAACTTGTGATCTGGCATCCAAGATCTATTCTTTAATGAAATACTGAATTGAAATTTTTTAAAACTTTTATCCCTTAAATCTTTTGTTTGCCTTGGGACCCCACTTCCCTGCATAATTTTTATCTTTTTTTTTTTCTTTTTTTTTTTTACTTTACATCTTAAATGGGATTGGATCTCAATTGGGAACCTCTGCTTTAAGCAGCTGAGGAGAACACAGCTGCGTTAGTGTTTGCTGAGACGATGAAGCCTGACAGCATGAGCAAACGGATTTAAATTATCCACCATAATGTCGTTTTGAAATACATTACGTACATGATTGTTCTGGCTGAATCAGTCCTTTCCTGACACACATTTGGAAGTAAATTGACAATGTGCCATGCAAAACACATTAGCGCTATGGGGCGTCAGATGTGAAAAGTGCTGAGGCATGACACTCCGCTCGTCATTTACCCACAATCCTCCTGCAGCTTTATCTGTAACATTTGATTAGTCTCGGTTAGCTGAAGGTGTGGGTAGTGGAGTGAGTGCGTAAGGCACACGGTGACTGGTTCTAGCCAGATGGGTAACAGCAGTATCACTTGGAAGAACTAGCTCCATTGGCAAGTGGCATCTATTATTCAAAACCTCCGTCAGCTGAAGTGGAAGAGTGTTCAGTGAGATATGGAGTGACGGGCAAATACTATCCCTCTTGCATGCATAGACAGAGACACTGAATTATTTTGTGTTATAAGGCTTTGGCTGAAGTTGTGAAATGCTTGACAGAGCTTCACTGGTACCATGCTGCACTTCAGGCTACATAAATATTTTAAACAAAGTTATTCCAATAGGCAGGTGGTATTCCGCCTCGCTGCTTCATCGTCCCTGGTTCAAACCTAAGCTTGGCTTACTGTCTGTGTGGAGTTTCACATGTTCTCCTTGTGTCAGTGTGGGTTTCCTCCCATCTCCCAGATGGATTAACTAGGTTTAATTGCCCCTACTTGTGAATGAGTGTGTGTTCTTGAGATGTACTGGCATCCCATCCAGGGTGTATTTCCTGGTCTTGTGGCCAGTGTTCCTGGGATAGACTCCAGATCCATCGCGACCTTGACCAGGATGAATAGCTTACTCAAGATGAATGAATGAATGAATGAATATTCCAATAGACAGTTGCTATACACCTAAACCTATCTCTTACTAAATTGCCTGTTATTCTTATCCTTATGGGCACATTTGGCTGGTCCTCATGAGGAAAACTGCTTTATTTACACAGCTAAAAGAGCCAACATGCCCACAACGTTCCCACACAGACACAACATCTAAAGTAGGATGGCCCAACAGTACATCCATTGCTAAATAATGAACAGAACATGATCTTCAAGTGTGTAGGATGTACGCAAAACTGTTCACATTCAGCACAAATTAATATTTTTCTTCCTTTTCTTTCTCTCTCCTTCTTCTTCTTCTTCTTCTTCTTTAGCTGAGCCCCTGCCTCTGATGGACCTGTGCAGGAGAGCAGCACGTCTAGCTCTGGGCCGTGACCGACTGCAGCAGATCGAGACCTTGCCTTTACCCCAATCTCTAAAAAATTACCTCCAATACCAATGATGTGGACGGATCCACGCAACACACAGATTCACAAAGCGCAAGCCTCGAGGTGCGGCGACTCTAGCGCCAACAACAGGGCGAATGTTTACACTACAACAACACACTCTGTGGCTGCTACCAGAGATGTTCCGTTCCTTCCACCATTTCTCTTTTTTTTTACGTTGTAACTTTTTGGATGGTATGTAGAGGTGGACTGTGAGGTTGGAGTGTAAGGATGCCACAGCGCCCTCCACTGTTAGTCTCTCCCTGAATGTTAGGGTTTGGCATAAGAAAAAAAATGCTAAACAACCTTGGGAATGCTCGTCCGAGGCTCACAGCGATGCTTAAACATTCCAGAAGGAAACCAAGCACCTTAGAGGCCAGACTCTGGAGCTGGAGCTGGAGCGGTATCTGGTTTCTAGCAGGTCTTACCTGTGCACAAGGGCGACCGCTACCTACATCAAGACCCGATTCATGAGACTAGTCTAGAAGTGCACTAATACAGCACAAACACTCCAAGCAAACATTTTTCCCCCAAATCTAATTTGAGTCACTTTTCTATTCCCGAGTGTGTACCTTAATTATTAAGGTGAGTGTGATTTTTTTTTCCCCCCAAGGTTGCTTTATGACTATTATGATACAAATCCTGTAACAAGTTTAGTGCTATGATTTTATTTTATTTATCTGGATGTAATTCCTTTTTATGAATATGACATTGTGCATACTAGCACATGGACATGATAAATCCATCCCAAATGGCTTTTTATTTGAAACCAGGATGCTGCTTTTTTTCTATTATTATTATTATTATTATTATTATTATTATTATTATTATTGATGCTGGTTTGTCTGCCTGATCAAACTGGAGATCTGCAGTAAACAGTGGAATGTAAGGACACCGCTAAACATTAGTATATTTAAAATGTGAATAAAACCCAAGTGAATGAGAACAGTGTTGTCATTTTTATTTTTGAATTGTTGCTGTGTGTGTGTGTGTGTGTGTGTGTGTGTGGAAAAGGAAAAAGGCATTGCATAAATCTATTTACAGCAAAACTCATAAGATGATTAGAGATTTTATGTCATCTCGCTTCATGAGAAAAAAAAACTGAAACGTGGCCTCAGTAATAATAATAATAATAACAAGAAGAAGAAAAGATGATGACTCGGAGATTATCAGATACAATTATTTCCTTTTCTCACATTATTCCATACTGCCTTCCTTTCATATCTTAGTCCATATCAAACACTAGAAACGAACCAAAATAATGTGTCTGTTTCGAGGTTCGAACACGGATAGAGTTGATACTTTCACAGAAAGAACAAGTATGCGTGTGCTGTGGTGCCTTTTCAAGATGCAGTCTTTCTTCAGATAAACGTGAAGTCTCCCTGTGGGGCTAAACAAGTGCGAAAGCAGACTTTGACTTAATCCTTAGCTCTCATCTAACGAGTCTGGAGGCGTTTATAGGAAATTATCGTTGAATTACATACTGCCCTTTTTTGGAGCATTGCAAAAACAGTCAGCTTTCAAATTCACACATACGGCTAAGTTGAATTAATTATTTTTATTTCACTTTGTGTCAGCACTGATTTTATATTAATTTTATATAAACACTCGCAGATAACAATACAAATAAGGGCATACTTCATAACACCTGCAAAAAAAAAAAAAAAAGGTTTTTAAAGGATTTTCGCATAAGCAAGTAAGGACACCTTGACCTTTTTTTCTGCATGTTTGCCTTCATGATTACGCAATTTGGGGAATTTCTACTGAAAAAGTGCAAAATACAGGGCAGTGTTTATGCAGATAGATTCATTTAGTACCTACACTAAGATGGAAGTCACTTCAGGAATCACGACTGCATGTATAAATTAGTACAACGGAAGGGCAGGTATTAAGTAAGGAATAAAACACTACAGGGTGTGTTGTTGTAGGAAAATAATCAGAGACAGGCTGGTGTGATGCAGCTAGACGTGAAGTTGATTTACTGTTACCTACCTAAAGGTGATTATTTGTCAATATCCACATGTCCCAAAGTGTTTTATTCCTCTTATACTACAGCAACTTGCCAAATGTAAGTTTCTTAAATTAATTTAAGAACGACAGTTTAACACTTAACTTAGAGCAGCTATAAACAGTTGTACCCTCACCAGCCTCTCTTTTTTTTTTC
Organism: Pangasius sanitwongsei; assembly: GCA_037576675.1. Lineage (NCBI taxonomy): Eukaryota > Metazoa > Chordata > Actinopteri > Siluriformes > Pangasiidae > Pangasius > Pangasius sanitwongsei. Next base: position 27,401,531 of record CM075006.1, read on the forward strand.
TCTCTCTTTTAAAGTTAATAAGACAAAAAGTGCAGCTTGTCACGTTCCCAAGAAACCAGAAAGTGCAAAGTCGTCTGTCCTGAAGACTTTCCTGTGGCAGAAATATTATCACCATATTAATGATTAAACATTTTTTTTAAAATGTTTATAATTCGTCTAAGGTTATGTGGAGCATCCGGTGTACAAGTCCCAGTGAATGAGCTGCTATAAATAGGATAATGTGTTAGAGATTGTTTTATGCTTTGTGATTGTGTTAGTCACTTGTCACAGTGTGGGGAAATAAGCACTGAACAAACCTCTTTTCCACAAGGGCTTCTTGCATTTCCAGGATATTAACCACTGACTGTATCGACTGGACATGTTTGCAGGTGTGAAAACACAGACAGATAGAGAGAGAGAGAGAGAGAGAGAGAGAGAAAGAGAGACAGAGCAGGGCACTTATACACTGCTGTGGGACCTTTTGTGACTATAGCGTGAAAAGAGTGAGGCATCCTTCTTGCACTTCCTCCTCTCTTCTGGGACAAAGTAGCGTGTGAGAGAGAACGGAGATATAAATAGTGAGATGCCTACAGCAGCATTCAGACTGGGAGGTTCTCAGTGTAACTCACGACCTCATGACCTCCAGACTGTACACAGGTGCATCCTGGATTCAATAAACTTCTGAGAACGCTCTCAAAGTGTTTCTTCAGGAAGACGATGCTAATGGATGTTAAAAACAGCGCTGACGGTTGGTTGTGATATTAAATGCGAGGCTAAAATCTATCAACAACGAAACTATTAACAAGATTTCATCCATGGCGTAATAAAAATGATATGGAGCCAACTATTACAGGCACAATTAAAGTGAGATTTTTATTTATGCTGTTCCAAATTTCATCACAAACATGATACAACAGAGTCAAGGGACTCCCAATAGTCTTCTTGTTGAGTAAGGGATTACGTGGATTTTATTCTGAATATAGAAATTTAGCGTTGTTGCTTTTGTCTGTCGTGTTGTACACCAAAACATGGGTATGTGGAGATATAAGATAAATAAATAAAGACAAACAATGATAATACATACAAACAGTCTGTCTTTCTCTCTCTCTCTCTCTCTCTCTCTCTCTCTCGCTGAGTAAATATAGCATTCTTCATCCCTCAAGTCTGCTGCTGTTCCCACCCTCTCTACTTCCTGTTTGGCCGATTTTTTTTTTTTTTTTTTTTTTCCTAGCTTCCTCCAGAATGCCTAAGAAGAGTCTATTCAGCCCTGAGGATTCACATCTATATCTACAATCAAAAATAGATCTTGAAGAAACACAGCAAAGCACCAAGAACAAGCCTTAATGACAATGTTACAGAAGGAATTGAGTCAGAGATGAAGCTAACAAGCGAAACGTACCACAACTGGACAAACACAGCTGGCTCAAGCTATCTTTTGGGAAACAACCACAAAAAAGGGGGAAAAAAACATAAGTTGTTAAACACTAGACACCGCTGTATTAGTGGAATTTTGATACAGGCCAAAGGAGTATCATGTGAAGTATGAAGTATCATGTGTAGACTGTGGTAAGAGAGCGGAAAAAGCAGGCCTGGGTGGTGATGGTGGGTCAAGGATGGATTTCAGACACTTTCGGACACTTCGGCCTCTTTTTGCACCTGTTTCCAGGCAAAATTAGGCTTAAGCTTAAGTGTACAAAACTTGTGTATGAGCCTAAATGCCTAAAGTTTAAGCATGGTGTACAAGGTGACACACAAAGTAAATGTCTCTCCAAGATACATATTCATATGATGGAGAATTATGCAAAAATTAACACAAAAAAAGGGGAGACGGCGCTGGGAGACATGCAAATTGTGGCTGGCTATGTTCCTGTTCATCGTTCTAGACTTTGGACAATTAGATATTCTTAATGCAAAATTTCTTGTAATATTATGGGATGATTTTCAGGTGACCTTGGTGAAAAAACTGAATGTGAGTAGACCAATAGGACAATTTTCCACTTTTATATGAAGAAGCTTATTCTGCATGCAAGTCTTTTACTCACTTACTCAAAAGTCTTCATTTCATAAGAACTTTAATTGTTAGCACATTTTCATGAGTATTTTCATTTCAGAATGGCTTCAAACCTCAATTTACACCTCACGCAGAGTTCATTTACTAGGTGGTTTGAGTGACAAGCTACAGTGTTCGTAAATGTAAATTCGCTAAATTCGCACCAAAAAAAATAAAATAAAATAAATAAATTCAGTCTTGTCAATGTATGTATTTATATCTGGCCCTTTGAATTAAAAATTCAGCTGTCTACCTTCTCCATATCACACCTGTACTTCACCAGTTTCATTGACTTCACATAAAGCATCATATTTCAAAAATCGGCATTCTCCTCAATTATAAATCCATTAATCATCTTATTTCTTAATCGCCTCCTTTCTCTCTGATTCTCTGATAAATCACCTGCACCCTCAGATCCTCTAAAGCAGCAGCCGTCAACTGCGGGACCATGTAGCACATCCATAAAAACCGTAGCAGAACTATTAAACTGTTTTAGTACTCCAGTATTAAAAGCTTTTGTTTGAAACAGCTGATGGGGGTTAAACATGTATAGCCGTTTGCAGTGTCAGTCAAACATCCTCTTCCTGTGGTTGTGCTAAATGACGGAAGTGACGAAAGCTAGAAGTCTGGGTCAAGTAATATTGCATGGGTGGCTCCCCAACTTTCAACCTTGCAACCTTTAAACTCACCATAAAACTAACCTTAACCTCTGATATTTGTTTTTTACGGTTATTTGTTAATCTTTAACCATTTTTTTTTCCTGTTGTTTGTCTAGTCAAAGCTGAAAAGCTCTGTTCTTTACTATTATTCACTATTATACCACAGCACTACTGAATTCTTTTTTTTATGATCAAATGTAACCATAAGTGGATAAAAGTATGATGTTTTATTTGTTTGTAAAAATAACTTTGGCAAACTGCTGTCGTGTAAAAGGGATAAAATGCTTTAGAATGTACTGTTTATGCGAAACTTGTCAACTTTCGGGGGATAATATTTACTTCGCTTCATGTCAGGCTGCATCACACCACCCTGTAGCTGATTTTTTTACTATAACATCACACCCCGAGTGTTTTATTCCTTACTTATCCTTCAATATTATTCCTATTCTTATTTCCTTCCTGTCTGACCTGGTTAGGAATCTGCTGCGAGACACTTAGTGCCACTCTTCATTTCACAAATGACCTTTTCTTCACCGACAAGGGACTTTCTGGAGCTGTCAACCTTGCTTTGGCTTTTCATGCTCTCGCTCTCTCTCTCTCTCTCTCTCTCTCTCTCCTTGTTCATTCCTTTTCTCATGATTTATCAAGCATGTGATGATAGATACCCTCTGTCCACCTTCCAATCAAACCTGATGCCCTGCGATGAAATGTGAGTTTCCTCTTTCCCCTGTAAATGAGACCTGATTAAATTAAACACATTGTACGTGATCAGATGAACGATATCCCTACAATGGATCACTTTTTGTTGACAATGTTAATAGGCCCTGGCAAAGCGCTGAGAGCAGAGACGCTGGTGTGGAAATATGCCTTGAGCATGCGGGGAAAAAATTGCAAAAAAATGTTGCAAGATTTTGATTTCATAATGAGTGAATTCATAGTGATATCAAGGACCCTCAAAAGGACTTTTTTAACACATGTAGTTTAAAAAAAAAAAAAAAAAAAGGTGGTGTAATATCCCTGTTCACTGCTTAGAGAAGCTTTGCCTCACTGCAGGCACGGATGGGTGACAGCAGGGGCATGTAACATAAGGTCATGTAATCATGGCCTGGCGAAGCATGTTACACAGACAACTTAGAACAAAATGAATCTTTCCACACACCCTGGACTTGGCTGAATGTTTTATTTTGCTTCTTTTAAGCTCTACTAACCCCAATCTTTCAAAATTAGCTTTGGGATTTTGTGTTCTGTGGCATACGAGTTCACTGAAATGGGCACAAGCAAGAGCATGGGCCGCCCTCTACAGGATGAGAATAGTAGTTACGATTTATATAAAAAGATAGCAAGACAGGAAATATAGGGACCTGCATGAAGAAGGTGTCTAAACAACAACAACAACAACAATAATAATAATAATAATAATAATAATAATAATAATAATACCAACTGGATAGGGTGAAAGCTTCCTCCGTCACAGGGCAGCGTAACACGCTCAGAGGAAAGTGTTATCTGCCCTCTTCTGCATACATGAGCTAAGAGATGCCCAATGATTGGCTAGTGTTACTGTGATTGACAGGGTAGAGAGAGTATGCCCCTCCCATCCAGGGAGCACTGCCAATTTTGCAACCTTGGCTCCTGGCCACAGATTGCTCTGGCATCACTGGGATTCAGACTCGCAATCTCTGGAAAATAGGACAAATGTCATTCTGTTGTGTCACTTTGGAGCCCTGGGACATTTCATTTGCAATGAAAATGTTCACTGGTATAAATATAAGGTGGACTGGGAAAACCTATCGCATGTCACTGTGGCTGAATTCTGGCAAATAGCAAAAAAAAAAAAAAAAAGAAGACAAAAAAAAATAAGCTAAATGTGATTTCTTCACACTTTACATTTCTTCATCTCTGGTGGTCTCCCGCCAGAGATATTTAACCCGAAATGTCTATGAATATGAGAATTGTCAAACCTGAAATGTTCTGCATGCACACTATACTTACCGTACACTCTAAAAAAAAAAATAAAGACTGAAACTCAAACCCTTATAATATAAATCTAAATTGACCCTAACAGAGGAACTGTGAGCAATCTCGAGTATTACATTAGGACTTAAGTTCTAAGTCTAAGGAACAAGAATGTGCAAAATGTTTATATACATACATACAGGTACCTTGTCCAAGAGAGCTAGGACCATCCTGAGCTGAGATACTGAGGTTTCCATAAACAGCTGTATAACCAAAATTTGTTGTGTGCCATGACACAAAGATGACACTCATGGTTAAAAAAAAATGGTGGTTTTTGCAATGCCAATACATAGAAGTAATGACTTTAAAAATTAGAAAAATTAAAAACAGTCAAGCAACCAACTTTACAACTATTGGACCACTTGTGATGGAATGAGCCCACAGTGAATGCCAGGTTTTGATCAAGTTGTTGGATACGTACGTGCTGTAGCAAAGCAGACAAATGCATAATCAGTTCAGTTCGTAATCAGATGCCGACTGTCAAAATGTCTGTGATGCTGGAGTGGCATTTTTAAACTTAGTTTTCTCCAGTAACTGCATGATTTTATTCACTGCATTGCTGCCACATGATTGGTTGATTGGATAAATGGATAAAACAGCAGCTATTCCTATTAAAGTGGCTGATGAGTGTATATATGTCGGTATCATCTATATAATATAATCGATCTTTTAATCAATTTAAAGTATGTAACATCTTTGCCAATAACTGCAGTCTGTTCTATTCATTAATAGAAAAAAAGAAATACTATTCATTACAGGTCAGTTTACAGGATTAAAAAAATAACAAACTAAATATTAACATATGACCAAAATTACTCACTGGAAGTGGATTTGTTGATTAATAATCCTTGATTACTTCATACAGAAGGAGTGCAGGCTATTTAAAATACTGCAATTTCATTATTGACCAGCAGAGGGAATCCAGTGTGTCCAGTAGATCTGTTTTTATGATAAGTCACAAACAGCAAAAAAAAAACAAAACAAAAAAAAAACAGCAACTGTGATAAAGATGCGATAAAGGAAGATTAAAAACAGCTTACATTTATTATATTATGATAATCATAAGGAATAATGTTATAATAATTCCCAATGCTCTCTTAATTATAGCATAACACAATAATATGTATTTTCTTTGAGTCTTTTGGCAAGTTGCAATTTTTTCTTTTAAAACATTAAAAGGATAAACGCCTTCTTACACAACAAAGCACTTTGTCTCACAGGTATGATGAACAGGAGGTTTACTTGTGTATTAGGCAACTTTACTGAGAAGTTTCAGTGAAGTTTCAAAGTCATATCCAACATACACGGTTGCATAAACTTAGTTTACCTGTAGGCGAATACTTTGGTTATTATTTAGCGAGCTGCCTATAGGCTATGTGGACCTCCTCCTACTACTACTACTACTACTGTGATCAAATCATGGTTAGGTTATGAGATCATGCTGGAGGCCTACTCCATCTCCTTACTCTCTCCTCCCTCTTTCTGTCCTCCAGATGGCCCCATAACACTGTGTAAGATATACAGGCTCAATGCTTAAACAATCCATTACAGTATTTCTAATAGGGGTGTAACATATATGTATCTGTATCTGTCTGTATTCTGATTTAACCCTGAAGTGTGTGTTGTATAAAATATGTTAATTACATATGAACATTGCCACTATGCTACCAGAATCACTGGGAAACAGTGGGGAAAAGAAAAAATCCAGATGTCTGAATTCTAGCTCTGACAGTTCCTCAACCTCAACTACATCACTCAAGTTATAATAACTCATGACTCATCTCAACTAGATGTGTGCACAAGGATGTTTTTTTTTATTATTTAAATCCCACTCCCCCTAATTTTTGTCTGTACCAGTCCATGATATATTCTTACAGGTTTAGTTGGTCCTGTTTCCCAAAATATAAACAAACTAATAGTCTAATTTCAACCACCACAGTCCTAACCAGGGAGTTACTCGGGATGCCTCAAATCCATGTTAATGAACGTGATCGTTGTTTTATCCCACAATCTTCATATCCGACCACTTATTCATGTATAAACTTTCTGCTCATGCAAAAAATCTGCGTTTGTATCTGTTTAGAACAAATCAGCTGCTCATTCCAAGTAAAGTCTTTGTATTCGGGTGCATCCCTAATTTCTGACATTACACACGGTCTAAAGCAGAGGTTCTCAACAAAACTTGGAAGCTGACCTGATAGGGGAAAAAAAAAGTTTGGTGTAAGACCTCCAGCCTTAGACCGCTCTGGAAAGTGTAAATAACAGGTGTCAGATAAGAACTTTAGGAAGAGTCCGTCCAATTAGTGGGCCATCTGGAGCCAGTCTCTGTTTATGACTCCCTCTTGACCTTGTGTCTTCTTGTCTCTTCCTGGAGTTGCTAGAAGTCAACAAGTTCTTTTGGGCTTGGAGAGTTCATGTGCTTTGTCCTAAGCAGTCATATCTCTTTGAGTCTTTCACCGGTGGGCCTGGATCTGTGTAATTAATCACATAGTCTTCAAAAGAACACACTTCAAAAGAAAACGACAAATTATTCAAAGATATTTGTTCTTTAAATTCAAAGCCAGTGCAAAGAGCTGCAAATAGAGAAAATCTGTTGTGACACAACATTTCAGAGTTGAGTTAAGCATGCATAGTGAGAAGCATTCAGACCTCAGATGTAACTAACTGGACTTATGAGTTATTCAGACAGCTGAGTGGGATTTGCACACAGGGTTGAGTTTGCTCAAAAGTAGAAAATTAATAATCTGCCCTGCCCTAATAAAGTGCCTGGAGCACTGCTTGCTCAAAGATCTCGTGAAAGATCTACTAATCTTTGTTGATTATGTATGAGGTGATAACTTAGAAATGTCCCCCATAGAACATCTTTAACAGAGTTTTATTTGATGTTTCTTGTACAATAAAAAATGGTTGTCTGGAAATACCAATAGTTTGACGTAACAGGTGCATGTTTTGCAGAAAACCTGTGATGGGTGACAAGACAAAAGCCAAACTGAGCTCATGTGAAATTTCTGAACAACAACAAAATCTTAGCTGTCCATAACAATTACTATGCAATTCTAAGTATAGAAATACAAGCCTGTAAGGAGGACCACATTCACTATGTCCTCTGCCTATCCACAGTTGATGTTAGGAGAATGTTATCCAAAGTCACCCCATGTAATCGGCCCTGACAACATACATGGTTTTGTGCTCAGGGTAATTTGCCGTTCAGCTTGCTGATGTCCTTGCTGACTGTCTCCCTTCTCTAACATTCCTATGGCAATGAAATGCCAACTCTCTTGGTTATTACCAGGTTGTGCCACTCTTATAGTCATAAAAAGCTTTGAAAAGCTAGAAGTATTCACTCCACTTGTGAGATATGCCTCTATCAGCTTTGCACGTCTGGATATTTCTGCCAATTATCCTCAAGAAGATTTCCCAAGGTCTGTCAGGTTGGATGCATACTGTGTTGCCACAGATTCTCAAATAAACTGATGTCTGGGTTTTGACTCAGTTTTGACACATTCAGGGTTTGAACTGCTGGAGTGTAGCTTTGGCAGTATGCTTAGGGTCATGTTCCTGTTGGAAGGTAAACCTCCATTCCAGCTTTAAGACTCTTGGACTGGAACAGGTTTGTTCTAAGACTGCCTTGTATTTGGCTCTATCAATCATGCCTTCATCCCTGACCAGTTTCCCACTCCCTGCTGATGAAAAGCATCCCCACAGTAACACATAATGCTACCACCAGCATGCTTCACTGTGGGGAATGTGTTCTCAAGGTGATTAGCAGTGACGGGTTTCTGCCAAACATAGCACTTTGTGCCGAGGCCATAATGTTAAATTTCGGTCTCATCAGACCAGAGAACTTTTTGCTGTGTCTCTAACATGCCCTTTGTCAAACTCCAATCGGATTTCATATGTTTTTTTTTTTCAGTAATAACTTTCTTCTCACCACTCTTCTATAAAGCCCAGCTTTGCGGAGTATCTGGCTTACGGTTGTCCTGTAACAGCTTCTATCATCTCAGCTGTGGATCTCTCTTTGGCCTCTTGATTGCTTGTCTGACTAATGCCTTTCTTACCCAGTCACTGCCTTCTGGTGGATTTCCTCCTCTAGGCAGAGTCATGGTCATGCTGTATTCTTTCCATTTTTAAATAATGAATTTAATGATTGTTTTTCTTTTTTTTTTTTTTTTTTGATAGCACTTGGTTTCTATGAAGCTGTTTTGGGTATGTTCCCTAACAAAACTCTGGGGCTTTCCAGTGACACTTTAATTGCACACAGGTGGACTCCATTGAACTAATTATATGATTCCTGATGGCAACTGGTTGTGCTTGAACTAGTTTAGGAGTTTCATGCAATTATGCAATCACAACTTTTACATTTTATAACCAATTTTGCAAACTATATTGATTTTTTTTTTCCACTCACTTTTGTGTAGACTCATAACATATTATCCCAATTAATTCCATTTCAGTTCCAGGTGAAAACACTACAAAAAATTCAAGCAGGGTGGGAATACTTATGCAAGCAACTGTATATATTGTCCAAATGTCCTATCTCACTAGTAGTTTGAAAACTGCCATATCTACTACCTTTCATCTGGCACTGATGTGCCTGGATCAACACAATAGATTATTCTCATCAACAGGTTTGCCTCATCTTTACTGAATTCCCCAGGGGAACTATATCTTGACCATGTCTCTTAGGGTTGTGTGCTTAATCCACTGCTGCTTACGTTGCTGACTTCATACTGTGCTGCAAGCTAAAACAGCAACAACAGCTAAAATGACATCATCTAGTTCGCTAGATCCCATGGTGGACCCAATCACTAAAACAGCCCCAAGCTACAAACTGCAAAGACAACCTCACCTGATCTCCATCTCAACACCACCTGTATAGCAATGAAAAGAACAACAGTTAATAATAAATGAATAAATGTTAATTTAATGGGTCTTATTCACAATATGATCATACTGAACTTCCTGTCACTATACTTAGTACTGTTTGTTTTGAGTCTTTTACAAATGTGCACTGCAATAATTTATAATCCCGCTATCCAGTGTCACCCAGAAGAGGATGGATTCCCTTTTGCATAATTGCATAATTGCTCATTAAGAATGTAAATCTGCAGCCAGATTCCTCTAAAGCTGCTTTGTGATTATCTCTATTGTTAAAAGTGCTTTGCAAATAAAATTGAATTTAATTGTTTTCTGACCACCACTTGGTCATCCAGCAGTTCAGCAACTACAAACTGCTCTAAGTTAAACTGCCGTGCCGTTTTGATATGGGGCCGAAGCACACAACAACATCGGACATTGCTTTTGATCATTTACACGCTTCTGCATGGTACATGACACATTCCATTCCTTTCCATTAGGTTTCCTCACCTTGTTGTTGTTGTATCTTGAAGTGTTATCTCAGAGCACACATAGAAAAAAAAATCTGAAGATAAAGCCAAAATTTGCTACAGCCCATTTATAGAGGAAAACTGACTCAATTTCCTGCAGCTGCATCACTGAATACTAGTGGAATTGCAATGTTTCCAACCACGAGACCTTGCAGCAGACAACTCAGCTGAGAAATTACAATTAATTCCCTCCTTGAATTAATTTTTTTTGCCCTCTGCTTGTCATTTTTCACTGAAATGGTAGTTGGACACTGATCTGCCTTACACTTGTCTCGGAGCATATATTAGGATATGGATGAGATGACAATAAAATCCTCCTTGATTCGACTCCAGAATGTACGTTTATGTCTCAAAGCCTTGCAGATGAAGGCTCGTGGGAGTGTAAAAGCTGCCAAGAAGTGAGAATGAAAGAGCAAGCTAAAGAGCATGGCAATCAAGAGAGCTCCATACGACATATAGGAGGAACAGAAGGCAATATAAAGCGTGAGGGAGAAAAGTAAGTGATATCTAAAGGAATTGATACATAGAGAATGACAGGTCTGTGACCGCCCATGTGTTACTGATCAGCTCTAACCCTGCAAGAGAGAGAAGCCTGAACACAGGAGGATCACACGGAGTACTTTTTTACGCCTAATGACTACATTAAACATTTATGGCTGCATTAAAACCACTTGTTCTGTGGCTGTGTTCATATTGACACATTTCTCCTTACTGCATAGGTTCTATCTGCCTGTGTTTCTTTACAGCCGGATTGCTGACATGTTAGCTCAGGAAATACAGGAGTACATTTCCAGTAAGTGTACGTAAAAGCAATGCACAGCACACAGAATTCCTACTGTCTTCAGGCAGATGGTTGATGGCAATCAGGAGGATTTAAAAAAAAAAAAACAACTAATAAATGAAAAAGTGAAACTGATAAATAAAGTCTGTCTACACAGTTTAGGTTCATATGCTCATTAATCTTAGTTTGTTGCTAATGTGGTGTCTCATTCACCTTGTGGCCTGGCCATCTGCAGCTTCAGCCACCTCACCAAAGTCCTACCACTTATTATAGACCACAGAAAATGAAAATGCAGTGTTTCCTTTAAGTGCTCTTTACATCTCTCTTAAACATATGGATTGTTTTTACAGCATGGCTGTATTGCACCTGTTTGGTCAACTTATTACTACGTGCAGTATGTTGGTGGATGGAACTGTTAGCGTTACTGCAAATCCACCAGCAAATACAGTGTGTCGAGAAGTCTGGCTGAAAGGCTTAGCAGTTCCAAATGCAAAATGAGTTTACAGAAGCAGAACCTCTGGGGTTCCTGATGCACTTCTATTATGACAAGTACTTGTTATCTCTGTATTTGCCTTACTGTAAAATTAGGTACATGCCTCATTGAACTATCCACATAGACATTATTGAACTTGTTACATTTAGATAACTGTACCATGGTGCAAAAAAGTAGTAGTAGAGAGCAAAATTCAAACGTTTAAACTGGCTATTTTATACACTCCTCAATTGCAGTCAGAAAGATGGGAATATTTACGCTATTGGTCTGAGAAAATGAGTCACTTTTGTCCAGTGTCAGTAGTGGGAAAGTAAATGCCATTCATTCATCATTTGCATTAATCCAATCACCACTCAAAATCCTGAAGTAATATTTCACTGGTCTCTCACCTCAGACCACTCATTTATTTCATTCATCTTCAGTAAGCACTTTATCCTGCTCAGAGTTGCAGTCCCATGAACACTGGGTACGAGGAGAAAGATTTCACCCCAGGTGGGAGGTCAGTCCATCGCAGGTCACCATACCTACACACGTTCATATGCTCAACAATATCAAGGGGCAATTTAGCACAGCCGATTCGCCTACCGGAATGTTTTTGGGAGTTGGGAGGAAACTGAAGAACCTGGTGGAAACTCATGTAGACAAGGCGAGAACATGAAAAGCTCCACAAAGTTAGTAACCCGAGCTCAGGATAGAACCAGGTACTGTGGAGGTGTGACGTAGCAACGAGACCTCAAATGGCACCATGCCACCCATCTTAGACCTATAGCATAAAATCTCAGAACCTGATCCGTAAATGTATGTATGTAATCTGTAGAGAGCTCAAAGAGAAGCCAGAAGAGCAAACATAAACAAAAAATAAAACATTGGACCTCTGCAAATAAGTGTGCTGAAGACCCGCTATTTACCATTCAGGTGAGCCAAGATGTTTTTGGACCTCAGGGTGTCACATCCTAACTAGAGGTTACAGAGGACCTTAATTAAGAGGCGACCTATAATTTTCATTGTTTGAACTCTAGGGTGGTTCACGTAGAAGTGACTGAAAACGTCAACCTCAAACGTCATGAGGTAAGTGACGGTTCATTCAGATGACCTAGATATAAAAAAAAATGACTTACAGGACCAAGGTTGTACATTGACATTGAATGACACTCATACATCCCAGAGTGTGGAAAGGATGATTGGTGATCGAATTCTTGAAACGTTCTGGGTGTTGAAAAACTGCACTATTCATCCTTCACATGAAGTCTTGACACAATTATGACTGGGTTCATGCGCATGATGAATGCAAGGCCTTTTGTTGTAGTCCCATCCGATCTTGGGATACCAGAGATGCTTTCTCCTGCATTGCGCCTGACCAGAAAGACCAGACCAGCACAGTTCTTCTAAAAGCTCTCGTTACATTCTGTGTCTTGGATTTTATATGTATGTAAATTATTCCCTTAGATAGTTAATGGTTAACATTTAAACAGCCAAAGAATTGTTTGCATTGATAGTAATGTGTTTAGGTAGCAGTTTGTAAGCTTTAAAGGTGCTACTTTTGGTTATGCTAGCTACCTGTGTCTATGAAGATGGTTTCTAAGTCTGTTTCGTTGAAAATGCCATTCTCAGTTATTGTTTCCCGTTTCTCACTCGCCACTGGAAGTCTTGATGGCTTCCTGATGGTCGTTCTTGTAAATCTAAGCGTCCTATGCAGTCCTACATTTGTTAAATTGAAAGCCAAGCAGTGGTGTTTGGAGCCTAGTACACTGCCACACAGTAATAGGAGACGTGCAGTGCTCTCTTTCTGTCTCTCTTTATCTTACAGGCCATCCTTGGGTTGTCAGTGAGACCTGCTACTGCTCAGTAGGGCACTTGGTGACTATCCTACTGCAATTAAAGACTACTGGACTCAAGAAAATGCTTCTATTAGTGTACTCAAAAATAAATGTACTCAACATAATTTCTTCTTATACTTAAAAAAAAAAATTGATGGTCTTCCATGAAAAAAATGAGGAAAACAAGCTACACCATTAACGATGATGAAGTACACAGAATTTCTTTAATCTTTAGTTCTCTCTTTTAGGATTTTTTTTTCTTTTTTCCTTCGCAGATGAAGGATAATGTCCACAACTATAAAATAGAAAAAAGGCCAAAAGGCAACTGAATGGCTTCTGGCACATGATCTAATTACTATTTTACACCAGTGGCTTTGCAAGCACCAATATGGTCCCATTAATAAGCATTGCAGAGCAGTTGCGACATGACGCGCACTGGGCTTATAAACGGTCATGATGATGAACATGTGAGTATATTGGAAAAGGCACTGTTTTCATACTCTTGCAGTTTGTGTAAAATGGGCTGTAGCAAATAAATACTGGGAAAATTGTTGTCCATTGTAAGTGGCAGTACATTACAGAAGCAGCAGATAAATATTATAGATTTAGGAATGTTTATGGCATAAAATTTAGAACCATTTACATACTGTAGAAATTGAAGACAATTTAATAGTTATTAAGTCCTTAAATTTGTATAAATGTCATTTCAGACAAAGACTTTTTAAGGACCTAGTGAGACCCTGTGATGAGGTAATAAGGCTGAAAGATAAAGAACATTTAAGGAAATGAAAATATAGATTAATGCCATTTTCCGTGACAGCACCTGGGGGAAAGGTGCAAAACAAGATTCTGCTAACATAATTGTTTTTCTTTCTCTTCTTTTGTCTGGCTACAGTTCCAGGAATAGCTCGGTTAGAATAGTCCAGTTAGCAGAAATCTGGGGTTTTGACCTTTTCCCACTGAGAATGAGAGAGGAACTGGAATGGGGTATGAGTGAGTGTGGAGCAAATTCCCACTTGTACCTGGCAACCAGGGTTTATTGGGAAGGAGGAAATGAAGACAAGCCTGGCAGAGTGTAACTCCAGTCAAATACATAGAGAAGCCATTTTATTGTTTGTTGCATTGACTGTTATTCTCTAATATCAAATAAAATACAGTATTATACATTTCAAAAATTGACTGCATCTCTCTAATTCCATGAAAAGTCTAATTAAGGGCAAGATCAACCATAGAGAGCTTAGTATGCATCTGGTATACTAGGCTTATGGTGGGTGTGAGTTTATACTTCCCCAAGGGCAAATTCAGAAACTGGCAAGGACATGAATGCCACCTGCTCTAGGGGAAATGGATTAGTAAGAAACCTACACTTATCATCATGCATGTAGCCAGTTGATATTGCAGCATGACTTAAATATAAAAACACAATAATTCTTAGGATGTTGAAATGGAAGCAAGAGGCATTTTGCACCACATACAGTACAATCAGAGAGCTCAAAAGTGCGTCGCAGATCTTTATTTTCCACTCTTGCTTGAATAGATCGAGAGTACATAAGACACTTGAGTAAAAGTAGTGCTACTGTAGGAATAAATCAGTGATCTGATGGAAAACGACTTGAGTAAAGATGAGCCAAAGTGCTTCTTACCTATAGAGTGTTACCTACAGGCTGTAGCAGGAATATTGAACACTGTATATTTAACACTACCGAAAATCATAACAGTAAAAGACCATAAAAGACAGCTAGCTAGTCTAGTTCACTCAGCTAGTTAATGGTTTACCTGTACATGTTTCCACAGGTGAGATGTCGAAATGTTAAACTCTGATATTCTGTCTGTACAACTGAATACATTTTGTGCAAGTTCTGTCAGGAACCTGGGTATTGCAACCATTAAAATCAGTATGAAATCAGTAAGTGAAATATGATTGTATGTCATTATGAACATTTCATTGTGCTGCTCTGTGCACATATTGGATACTTTAGCAATGTACCAGATCACACCTTTTATTAACGTATTCATTCATTCATTCATTCATTCACCTCTTTTGACATTTAAACTGCTCTGCATTACCACTTCAATGGTACACGAAAATACCAAAATTATACAATTATGCCTTGGATTTGCACATGCTCCATAATCACAAAAAAAATTGGGCAATTTCTAAAGAAATGAAAAAAAAAAACCTCTTGATAAGATTAATTGAATCAGATAATCTGAAACTCCTTTTATTCTGTAAGTATAATAAGAACTATAGGTACAGCAGATCATACAGCACCGATGATGGGGTTTGGCTTTTGGTTAGACCACGTAAAATGCATTATTATCTCTATTCATGGGAAGAAAAGAGAGAACAAAAGACAAAGAATGGCAGTGTTGAATGCTTGACGGTTCCTCCTCAACGTTGATCCAATGACGCTTGTATGGCCAAGGTAGAATGTGCTTTTATATCCAATAAATGGTTCATTTTCTCAAACAAAAAAAAAAATCAAAAGTACTTCAATCAAATCCCTCTCAAATACTACTTGGAGACTTTCATTCATCTCATCATCGCGGAGGGCAGAGATTGCCAAGTCGCAAGTCTAATTTTCTAAAAATGACATCAAGTGGAAATACCTTGAATATAGTCAGATTTATCTAGTATTTCCTATATGTATAAGATTATATTAGAGATGATTAAATCTATTTCAAGCCATTTGTACTCATTTCAAGCTTGAAATAATCTTGTTATTTTGGCAGATAATTTTACTTATTTTAAGCATTTATTTCTAAAAAGAAGCAAATTCATCTGCCAATAGAATAAAACTACAAGGGGTTTGAAATGAGTAATAATGTCCAGTAATAGGTTTAATGATCTTATATTTGGTTTAATGTAATCTTATAATAAGAAATACTAGCTAAATGTGACTATATTCAAGAAATTTTTCACTTGCTAAGATGCCATTTTTTTGCAGTGCGCATGTGTCTTCTCTGCTGCTTGAGTGTACAAGTGGGTCAGTAATCCAGATCAGACTGGACTTTGACTGACCATGGCATTTACTGTAATTATTGGTAACAGTCCTGAGAAAATCTAATCAATACAATATATACTCAGAATATATATATATATATATATATATTTTTTTTTTTCCATATTTTGTAATGTAATTGCAGTTTGTAGTATTTATCTGTGTTGCTGCGAAACCCCTAAATTAGCATCATGAAGGCCAAGGAGCTGTCAAAACAAGTCTGGGACAAAGTTATGGAAATGTATTAATCGGGGTTTGGTTATTTAAAAAAAAAAAATCCCAAACTTTGATAAACATCCCGTGGAGTGCCATTAAATCCTATTAAAATGGAAATAACATGGCATCCGCTGTTGGACTGGCTAGAGAAGACCGTCCAGCAAAAGTCTGTACCCGGATAATGACGGCATTAATTGGGGATATACACATCACAAAAAAAATACCAACTCATCTCTTACAATTCACGTTTCCAACAGGGAGATAAAAATAAGGGAATGTATGAAGAATGGGGTGGTGGTCGGTTAAAAAAAAAAAAGGGAAAACAAATTCCAGCCACATTCCTCCCTGGAATCTCAAAGGGATTTGTAGAGGCAGTTTCATTCACATTTGGAGGATTTATTTTTGGGTTTTTTTTTGTCTTGACCCTGAAACTGAGCAGTCAGTCATCTACAAAATTGGAAAATCACAAACCAGCAGTGGTATTCCGAGTTTAATTCCCAGAAAGGAAAAAAAAAAAAAAAAAGCAGAAACTTCTGCAGATTCTGGCCATAATGGAGCTTCAGAAGAAGTGAGACTGGAGTACCTCACTGTTTTCTCTCTCTCTCTCTGTCTCTCTCTCTCTCTCTCTCTCTCTATGTGTGTGTGTGTTTGTGTGTGCCTATGGGCACAAAATGCTTAGTGGTTAGCTTAAAGCCCAAAAAGCTCCAGGTCCCCTTCTGGATGTAATCATTTTGTCAGCAGCTTGGGCACTTTAATGACCTCCTGTCCAGAAAGACACATCAGACAGACATGTCACACAGACAAATCACTTAGACAAGTCAGACAGACACATCAGTCATAGACAGGCTTTCACAATCCACACACACACACACACACACACCAGTAGATAGACACACACACACACACACAAAAACCTTTCCATGTTCTGTCACTCATAGACTATGCTCAAAAAAAGCCTTACAGAGTCAAAAGCTATGTTTCCATCCAAAAATTTCTTTGCAAAAAAGGCTTTAGCACATTGAAATATTTACCGATGTAGCCGATGGAAACGCAAATTATCAAAAAGTGACGACATAATCTTTTACCGTTTAACTTCACCGCATAAATTCTAGGTCGATACTTCAAATGTTGTGAAAAAAATAGTTTGGAAACAGTTTTTATGTCGAGAAAAATGGCATTCACGCAAAAAAAAAAGGGTCAATTTACATCACGTGTCCTCACAACATGTTGAAATGAGTGCAACATCAGGACCAATTAATTGGCGCAGCATCTCAAACGTGGGACTTTCTGTGAAAGTCTACCACCCACCTCCACCTCTACCTCCCAAAACACGCTACTACATGGTCCCATTGGGGCAATATACTAGATTCCTATTAGGTAGTAAATTTTAATGCTTGCCTTCTTTTCATTTGTGTATAGCATCATATTTGTCTTTCTTAGTTTTCATTTATAAACTGTTTCTTGCTTTTCTGTTACAAAATATTACATTTGACAGCAAAGAAAAAAAAATCCTTCTTTGATTTCTATCCACCGATTTTTGTCAGATTTAACGGCAAGCACTTGTGATTAAAGGGTGCGGTTTAGACAATATTGAAAAACCCTGTCTCAGATGAGTCTACCGAAAAAAAGAAACAAAAAATCTGGCAACCTTGAAGGTAAGTTGCATAATCTGAATGGGGCTCACAGAAAATTGATGTAAGTATGTAAGTGTGTGCGTAACCTGAGTCTGAATACGCATAACTTTCCCCACATACTGTACATACTGATGTAACTTTTACTAAGACATTAATTAGGCTGTTGTTAGTTATCTTAATACTGTGATACAAGAAAATGGTTATATTTGTCAAGCAGGTTATTATACAATGAAAAAAAGTCATGCCTTGAAAACTCTAATAGTTACAAAAAGTGTCACTTTTGACAAACCTATAACATCTTGGCCTTAAACTCCATCTTTCTACATTGCATTGCGTCTCGTTGAACAAAAGTAACGGGATAGTGGCTAAAAAAATGACCACAACTGAGCATGTTTAGGGGTGGAGGAAAGGCTGAAAATATAGAGCAGGATGTGAAGTGAATTTGCACGCTCGTGAATAACAGACGATGGCTGTTTTTGTAAGATCAATGCTTAGACCTCCCCTTCTTTTAAACTTTCACTCGCTTTTTCCCTTTTTAATAACCTGGTGGAAGAGAACATATTTTAGCAGACACATAGGAGAAATAATGCCTGCGGGATGTGTCAGGAAAATTAATAGCTGCTTTCATGTGGACAGGCTTTCACTTTTTCCCACTGCCGCCTCTAATCATCCAAGTGGCCTTCAGCAAGCTTCACAAAGCCTACTCTACATCAAAACTACACACACACACACACACACACACACACACACACACACTATCTGGCATAAACCATGTCATCTGCAAAGCTTTACTTTTATAGAACTTGAGACGCATAGGAAATGTGATACTTTTTCCTTCACCTGTATTCTGACAAATTACTTTTGTTGTATATTCATCTCTATTTTTCACAATCTGGCTTCTCCACTGATCGGTGGCCCAGCAAAAAAAGGAAAACAGCACATTTCTAATCTTTTTTTATGTGCAGTTGTTTTGCATAACTTAACACACACAGAAACACACACACATACACTCCATCGCAAGACGAATGCTGAGAAGCAATCACACTTTCATAAATATTTCATGCTCATTTGTGAAAGTTGCAATTAAAACTACCATCAAGGTATATGCACATTATCTCTGTTGGAGTCTTGAAGAAACAGGCAGACGGACAGACAGACAGACAGAAGGACGCATGCATTCCCTTATTGCGAAGTCTTGCCAATCTCGGCGTTAGTATATTTTGTGATTAATTTTATTGTGTACTTTTGGACTTGCCTTCTGGTTTGTCATATCATGCTTCACTGTGTTTGACTATTAACTATATTACGACTGTTTTTTTGGCTTGAGTTTCTGATCTTTGTTATAACATCCTCCTGCATGTGAATCTCCAGTCTGTAGGCACATCTAAAGGAATCTACACTAACAGAGAGTCAGCCATTACACACGATAGACAGACATCTTAAAAAATAGGGTGACATTATCAGGAGTGATTCAGATGCCTGGCAGCTAGAAGAGAATCATAGCACTGTACTAATATTCCTTGCCAGAAAATCTCATACCAAGGTCATTTTCATCATCTCCTTTTGTCTGGAGTAAGGAACAAGGAAGATGACAAGGAGATGTCAAACGCAGCTTAAAACATCACAGCCTACAACCAAACCTGTGGTCATAACAACAGGAAGTATATTTTACAAAGTTGAAACAAGGCAGTGTGAACTCCATTCTGAGTACTGCTTGCTTAGCAAAGCTACAAATCGAAAAGGTATTCAGAGGTGTTAAGTGAAGAGGATTAAATGAAGGCTACTGTTGTGTGAACGTGCATGCAGTGGAACTCCATTATTCTTCATGGTTCTTGAGGGTGTAGAAGATTCTTCCTAGAAAAGACATAGCGGAGGCAAACACATCCTTTGGCCATTGCAACATAATGCTATTATCCAATGAGAGTCAGGTTTGCAAGCAGAAAAGCCTTTCTGATGAGAGACGTTTGAGAAGAAAACGTATCATGAAGAAAATGTGCCAGACTGAAAAGCAAAACCTTCAGTGCATTGCCCTTACATCGCTTGATCTCCTCAGTGAAAAACAATCAGCATTGCTTTTTTTTCCTCATTTTGTATCAAAGCTGAATGTAATTCACCTTCATCAGTGTGTTAGCCATGCCACACTGAAATGCAATCACTGTCCAATCACTGCCCTAAGCCATGCTCTAACAAAGATTGAAAACCTAACTTTTCATTACTTAGTTCATTTTTTTTTTAAATCTAACTTTTTTTAATGTCTAACTTCCCTCAAGGTTTTCAGAATTGGTACCAAAATGAACAAACAAACAAACAAAAAAATACTTACTATAAATGCTTACAGCTTACAGTAGGACCTAATGAAAATCATTACAACTTGTGTATTAAATTTCATGGGCTTTTTTCACCCATGTGATTGCATTTTGCTCTGGCACACAATCTCTTCATACCATTAGGCCCCTGGAACATTTTTAATTAACATTTACATTTACGGCATTTTGCAGACGCTCTTCTCCAGAGCGACTTACAGAAGTGCTTTGAAGTCTCAATAAATACATCTTCATACGGGTTCACTATGAAGTTGAAACCAAGTCATGCAGCTGCATTTTGGATCCGTTGCAGAGGTAGAATGGCACTAGAGGCAGACCCACCAGGACCGAGTTGAAGTAGTCCAGTCTCGAAATGACAAGGCACTGTACAAGCACATGAGTGGGTTGTGTGGATAGAAATGGACAAATCCTTCTGATGTTGTTAAGGAGAAATCAGCATGATGAGGAAAAGGACAGTTGATTGTCCATTAAGACTGAAGAAATTTCAGAGAATTCCACTTCACAGTGACAGCAAGGGAAGACAGGCTTGGATCCACACATGCTAACACACCATTATCACAAAACCATCCAATGTTTTATGTGCAGAGTGTTTGTGTGTATGCTAAAGAGAGTGCACAAATGTTGTTTGCAAAATTATCAGACCCCAGAGAGAAACGGGTGCTATCTAGCCATCTGGTGAGATAACTCTAGTGGCAGGACCCAGCACATCTTTCCTTATGCACCTCTTTCCTTTATCCAACACCCCCTCCCTCCCTCCCTCCCCAATTCCCTTGAAAAGTTGGCTTCTTCACAACTCACTGTCAACTATCACACCCAGGCTAATGATCCATGCCAGATAACTGATGATAAAATTAAGATGTGTTCACAGATGGCAATAACATGAAAGGAAGAGACACTTGTTGAAAGGCCATGCAATGACAAAATTAAGGAGAATCATATACATACATGCATATTCTAAGCTTTTTAAACTAGTGTCTTACTGCCTCAACAACACCAGGAAAATAAAACAGGAGTGTCACATTTTACACCCCCTTGGTCACAGAACAAAAGCCTGAATTATGCAGCTTCTAAGATATATCACAATGGGGGTAACACTGTACCTTCTGAGAAAATGCCAACATAGTAAATCTCATCCTTTATTCCTGCGCTTGTTTGTCTTGCTTGGCTTTCGCATTCTGGCATGGTCTTGCTCTCTCCCAGGGAAACATGAAGGCCCTGGCATTCAGACTTGGCATTAACATCCATCTCAGATTCTCAGATGATCTGATCAGAAGTGGACAGCCAGTAAGGACAGTTACACACCTGGTATTTTCATGTGTCTTGAAAGCATCTTCAGTGAACACTTGTGATCACATTTTGGCAAATGTGCTAAAAGCTAGCTGATATTAAGTTTGGATATTACTATTGATACCTGCCATTATTTAAGCACTCAGACCGGTCAATATAAGTACACTCACGCTGTGAACTGGCAGTTCGGATTAGCTCATCTAACTTCATGTGTTTTAGTCACACAAGAGAAATAAAAGAGAAAGGAGAAATACACCCCTGCTTGAACTCTCTGTTTAAGACCATACTGACATCAGTGGGAGCAGATCTTTTACTGCCATAGTCCCCAGTGGTGAAATACAAAATTCCAGTGTTCTCCTGCAAGAGTGAGGTTAGGAGGTTAGGGGGCCCTGTTGTGGGGGGGGGGGGGGGGGGGGGGGTTCAAGGTTACAAGCCAAAGAAATAAGGAAGAGATATAACCCCAAACACCCCCACACCCTAAGTGTTACAGATTTGTGGATTTTT
>CM075006.1:27423689-27488578 GCA_037576675.1 Pangasius sanitwongsei
CCCCCCCCCCCCCCGCCTCTCCCCCCCCCCGCCCCCCCGGCGGCGCCCCCCCCCCCCCACAGGGATGCATGCAATCTACATTTGCATGCATTTTCAGCCCTTGACACCCCTCAGCCTATGTTTTACAGCTTTTTGGTTTGTTTAAATATGTGTGGCGAGAAAACAAATCAAACCAAATAGTCAATTTCGCCCAGATTTGGACTTAGCAACCGGACTAGTAGGTGTGAAAGCACCCAAAGATTGATTCTGGTGCCCTCCACCCCCTGCACTGCATGCCTTGCGTGCCCTTCCCCTAGCCCACTGATCCTTCAAGAACCTTCATGACTGCACTTCCTTCTGCCATTTTAAGAGTCAACTTTGCCTGCTAAATATTATGGGGTTCTCCTTTCATTATCTTGCTAACTGAGATGGCACCCTTTAGTTGATCTTCAGTCAAACACAATTATGCTGTGTGTGTTTTTGACGAGCATTTAAACATTTCTGCCTGCATGAAAGACTGGTCAAATTAAGAAATTCATTTGGGATTAAAATCAGTGTTAAGACCTTTTTTTTTTTTTTTAGTTTGTTTTTAGAATAGTGCTACTGAAATAATGTGTATCAAATTTAATACTGCAGGCTTTAAATATAAAATTGTATAATTTCCTCCATGTGTTGTATTTCAAAAAATGTTTTTAATAATAAATTGATTTATATGCATGTGCACACCTGTATTATTATTATTATTATTATTATTATTATTATTATTATTATTATTAAATCTGATATACTGGTTAAAAAAAAAAACTCCTTGGGAAAAATTGTAATTCAGAGAAAATAAACCCAAATATGATACAACAAAAATATCAAGTTTGCAAAAAATATATATATATTATTAAAATGTGACCAATTAAACATTTACATTTGAAAACATTTCTTCTTCCTAGTCTATTTCCTATTAGTCTTTTTATTTGTTTCAGTGTTAGAAAGGTGGAACACATTATTATAAGTAACAACTGAAATAAATTCTGAATTACATACTTAAGTTTACTGTATAGAAAGATTGCAGCTAAAATGTGGGCTGAATTCATTAAAAAAGAAAGTAATGCCGTGGTCACAACACTAATGCTCGCCCAAGGGAGCACTCTTCTCCAATTCCCATATCAAACAGCTTTGTCTCTTAACTGAGGCACCCATTGAGAAGCCTGTTAAAAGTTCTCTGGTTATGTAAGACTTGTGAAATTAGCTAGTCCATTAGGGCCACCAGCAGTGGTCGATGGATATTGCTAGTAAATTTAGGGTGTCAGGCAAGTACAGGTTTCTGAAGATAATTATCCATGCAGGAGATAATGACAGATTCTTTTATGTAATAGGTAACTAAAGGTAAGTTAGCAAAGGCGATGTCCAGTGCTGTAATGTGTTCTATCGCAATGCAGCATGGCAATATAACTTATCTTTTAAACCAGCAGATATCAAACATCTGATTAAATTAACATCCTTTACCCTTGTGGGTGTTCAAACTTTTGCCCAATTTCAAACCTCCCCTTTATCTCCATGATCATAGAAAACATTGTAGTTCAGCAGCTGAGCACATATGTGTATAGATATCATGTAGATTAAACCTTTCCATCCTGGTTTAGGCCTCATCACAGTACAGAAACAGCACTGGTTAAAGTAGCAAATGACCAGTTACTGGCCTCGGTGTCTCCTTACTTGTGTTGCTCAATCTCAGTGCAGTTAAGTGCACTGTTAACACCACTTTTCTTGTTAATGGTGTCTTCTCAGCGCACACAAGAGTGAAGCTTCGTGTTCCCTTATAATTCCCTGCTAAAATGGATAGTTAGCTGTTCTGCAGTAGATTCGGATTTAAATCAGGACACGACAAGTTTTACGTCCTCTGACAAAACAGCTGCCACACAATTTACTAATTGGTATTCATTATAAAATGTTGAATATTCAAGTAGAAAGGAGACGTTAAATGCAACCTACTGTCAAAACTGTCAGATGATGGATTTCCGCTTGCTCTTTTCAGTGGATGAATTGCGCATTGATGGAGCGTAATATGAGTTTGTTTTTTTGTTTTTTTTTTTTGATCTACAACATAAATTTTTGCAAATTCACGTAATCTGACTGAACGAATGACATGACAATGTTCCTTAACACTAAAACCATATTCTCGATGCTACTGACAACCAGATAAAAAAAAAAAGAAACAGCTCTTTGATTCAAATTAAACCAGACAACTTTGATTACAGCACTCACTGTAATTATATAACCATTCTTTCGTGATGTACAATTACAGTGCCCAGATTATTCTTGAGTGATAATTGCATTCTTGTCTGACCAATTTGGACAAAATATAATCAGTGCAATTGAGCATATATATGAGGAATTTCTTACTGAAGTTAACCCTTCTGAATTTAGACCAGTGAATTCACTCTGAAATTTGAAGAGGCTTAGCTTTTATCGATGTTTGGATAGACAACATAACAGTAACATTCTCATTCTAAAGGGGGAGGGTTTTTTTGTTGGCTCAGCTAGAGATATATGAGAGACCTTTTTAGTTTCGCTCATGCTGTTATTATTTTTATTTGTACCAGATTTACTTGGCTCTGTTTCCTGAAATCTAAACAAACTATGTGCCTAATTTGAGCCACCGTGACCATGACAAGGTTGATACTTAGGATGAATGAATGCTGTAAAAGCATCGCATGCATGTTGGCTTTGTTTGTCCCGCAAGCTTCATATCTGCACGTGCAACCACTGCAACTGACTAACATCGCTCAGACTTGCATGAAAGTAAAATCTCCCACTTGTGGAACTTTTTTGTTGCATCCTGCAGGATCCCAGTCCTGAGACTGAACCTTTCTGGTGAAAATTTAAGAGAATTTAAGAGAATTTAAAGAAATGTAAGAGAATGGACACCTCGGTTATGTCCCTAGTGTTACATTGCTATGTTCAGAGGCAAATCATATTCAAGCAAAAATCAAACTTTCATTCTTATCATAGTGGTCTCCACCTGCCCCCAATGTCCTTACAAAAAGCTTCCAGTGGACAAGCCTGCAAGGCTAAAACATTAAGTGCAGCTTAATGTTTAAACCTAATAAAACTGGAGATTAGAGCATCGAGGTGGAACAGCACTTCTAAAACCTGTCCTTCTCTATGATGTTAGAGAAAAGGAAAAAAGGGTCAATTTAATATAAATTTGCTGGCACACACTCTGACCTGTAACACTGTTTGATCATTTCCCTCCTGTTGCTCCTCTAAAAAGATTTGTGCTTTCATGTAAACATAATGTAAGGCTATAGAAGACATAGGAGATGAGAGTACTGGCTCTGACGCTAGTCCTCTAGGAACGCATCCGAATAAAAAAAAAGATTATGTCTTTATGTGTCCTGTCCATCCCCCTCCACTTAAACGTATGCCCTTTCTCTAAAGAGATCTCACACTTATTACAATAATTACATGGCTTCTCTCGGTAGGTTTTCATTAGTGTGTAATTGCCTGCAGCATGCATCAAAGGGTGAAGAGGAATTAGCAAATGCCACTCAGCATCAAATTCAAAAACACTGTCTACAACCCACAACATTCTACAGAGCATGGCATACATATAAAAGTGAGTAAAAAGTTAAATAAATAAATAAATAAATAAATAAATAAGAGCAGATTACAGAGAAATGAGGGAGCCTGATGGAGTGAGTGATGCATTTTTAATCTGAAATCTGTTCACAGCTTTTCTCACTAATGGCTCTGGCACAAAAATGCACCGATAAAGCACTTTTGTGAAAATGATGCCTATCCCAATGATCAGCTCCGGCATGAGCGGCCCTTTAAAGCTCATAGACTCACATATTAATAATTAATAAATTTTATGGGAAAGGTTTAGAAGAATGTGGCGTTATTATGAGCATAATTTAACGGCTTAATATCCCAGCCTAATATTCAGTTACTCATCTTCAAAGCATATTATTCAGTAAGTATAATGACAGGTATACGGTTCCCGAGAGGAAGGAATGTGAATAAAACAATGAACTGGTCATCTTTAACAGCATCTGTTCTGATCTCACCTTGGAAGAATTCTTGGATAATTACAGATAATCTGATTATTTTTTGGTAAGATGTGGATTATTTTTGATTTTTGTGAACCCAAGTGCAACAGCACCACAAATAGTCATTAGAATAATACATGAAATGGTATGAAGAAGTGAAGCTGGGGCTTATTTCTTTCTAGCCCAGAAAGTACATTCATACAGCCTTTACGTCTTTATGTGTAATAGTTTGCTCCACATTTTTCCTAACATGCCATCTTGTGATATAATGTGTTGCTCAAGCATGACAGTTATTGATAGATATTAAATTTTAGCTCACCCATATAATACCATGACTTGTCGTTATTGGATAACTATAAATAAATTCGTGCGAAAATGATGAAAAAATGCCTGACAAAAAGAAAATCTAAAAATCGATGAAAATGTAACTCTCTCTCTCTCTCTCTCTCTCTCAGCGATGCCTCTCCTGACCACCAGAGGTCAAGCTCCCCCGAGTTCTAGTTTCGTTTCATTTACACCTGCTTTCTGTTGCCGTTAGCACTTTTAACGCCTTCTGGTCTTGTTTCCTTGCAAAGTCTTGCCACCTTGTAAGCAATTCGTAGCTGTGATCCATAGTTTACCATTTAGATGTTTGTGTACTGATTTCTACATTGTTCACGTAACTCTGGAGAAAAACCTTTTCCCTATGTCTGTCAGTGGATTTCGTGTATGCCTGATGTGGATTTGCTCTTTGTACTTCAGTTCAAAGTTTTTGGTTTGTTTTTTACGAGCATGTTCTGTAGAGCAGAGGTTCTCAGTAAGAATAATAACGTGCCTAATATTTGAATAGTTGGATTATGTTTGTAAAATAAATCTGTACTCAGGGAGGTTGTGAATTTTATTTCACAGTTAAAGAGGTCCTTGATGGCAAACAGTTTGAGAACTTTTGAATAATTGGCAACATGAGCAAAAACTGATACATAGAAAGATTTTTGATATTTTGACCTTAGAAATATTAGAAGTGCATGTAGAGTTGATGCCATTAGGTTTGTGGGTTTGTGTGTGTGTGTGTGTGTGTGTATAAGCAGCATATGTTTTTATATCTCAGGTCTGCGTCATAATTCTAAGTGAACCATCAGCAGCCAATCCTAGCACGCGTGGATGAGCACACCATCAGTCTGGGCTAGATCGCAAATAAGGTCACCATACACCAGAAGTGCAATATGCTGTTGGAAAATAAATTGTAATAAATAATTTGAATGTGTATCTAATTTGGTTTGCTTTATTATTTATTAGTCGCAATGCGAACATCAGACTAAACCTCTCCACCACCACCACCACCACCACCACCACCACCCCCTCTCTGTACACACACTGATCTCTCTCAAGGGCATACATGGCACAAATGACTGTAAGGAGGAGGAGAGAAGGGTGTAGCATGAAACAGAGAGATATATGGAGAAAGCTGACAGAATGAGACAGGGTTTGGTATCACTTTTTTTCATGTAAAGTCACAGTAAAAATGTGCAGTCTATATATACTCACTGGTCACTTTGGAGATTGAAAAAAAAACCTTGTATTTTTCCAATCTTCAAATGTCCAGTTTCGGTGAATTGGCTGGCAGGAGTGGATCTTGATGTGGTTTACTGCTGTTGTAGCCCATCTGCCTCAACGTTTGATGCTTTTCTGTTCACCACAGATGTAAAGAGTGATTATTTGAGTTACTGTATAGCCTTTTCCTCCGACCTCTCTTATCAAACAAGGTTTTTCTGCAGAACTGCCACTCACTGGATGTTTTTTGTTTTGTCTAAACTCTAGAGACTTGTTGTGCATGAAAATCTCAGGAGATCAGCAGTTTTTGAAATACTCAAACCAGCCCAAAGTCCCTGAGATCACATTTTCCCTCATTCTGATGTTTGATAAGAACATTAATCAGAGCTCAGCTATGGTTTACCCACTACTGGCAATTAATTAAGCAGGAAAAAATTAAACAAGTGTTCAATCAAATACTTAAGGACTTCATTGTCCACTCTCAGATTCTAATAAGCCTCTAAATTAGTGCTTTATTAAAGGCAAGTGCACTTGTTTGGTGAAATCATTAAAGCTGACTTTACGCTGTATGCTTTTTAGCCCAATTTTGCTGTCAAAAATTACACATCATAAAAGACTTTTTGTTGACTTAGAACACATAATGCGATATGCTAACTGGCAGTCGATTCAGTGCCATTATAACCAAAACCAGCTGATGACAAAGTTCTGGCAGAGTTTTTTTTTTTTTTTTTTTTTAATTTCAAAGCTGCTTTGATTCTTACCTAAAATCCACCAATAGAAGGACAGCATATGAATACGCAAAACTCATGAGAGAGCTACAAATACAGTAGAGGCAAAGGCAAACCTAAAATAAAACGTGCTAATTGATAGAAAATATATTCTTATTACCTCAAGCTCAATTTGAAGAATGTTCCTGCATATGCATGCCCATTCTCACCCAGATCATTCTGATTGATGAGGGAAGCAGAACAAAGTCATTTTCTTTAATCGCAAGTCTACCCTTAGTGGATAATCGCAATGAAAGATTTTGAACCTAAATATTAAGTTTGTTATATAGAGCTAGCTCTTACAATCCCCATAGTATTTGCATCTGTAACTGCTGGCTCAAAGCTCCTAGTGGGATGGTCAAGGCACCTTCAGGGTTATCAAGCAGGCACCCTCCGTCCTCAATGTTTCACGGATGAGTCCGGTACATCTCCAGAGGGTTTAACCATGAGATCTGATATCCCAGGTTCACTCCCTTTGCCTGGGGCTCATGAGGGGTCTTTCCTCTTCATCCAGAGCCACTGGCTGCTCTTCTCAGCAATGTTGGAGAGGGATTTGGTGGTTTGGGCTTGGCCATGGGCTTGGCCATGTACTCCCATCTCTTTTAGAAGCCTGGTTGTTGAGATGGCTACGAATACTTTGCAGCCTATTTCTACTGGATGGACCCTAACTCTCCAGCTATGTTGTTCAGCATACACAGCAAGTTCAGCATACTTAAGCCTCTTGCATTCATAGGCCTCATCCACAGCATCTTCCCAGTTAGGAAACTTCTGGTCCAGGTCGGCCAGCATCTTCCAATTGTGTGCCGCTCCCAGGTGCCCAGGCTGATGAGCTTGAAATGATCAAGGGATATGTAGTGCATTGTTGTTCATCCACCATATTCCCAACACTGCTGCTAGACATTGTGTCACCAGTTTAGGCTTGTCTTATAGCCAACCAGAAGGTGTTTTAGTGCTGACAGAGATCTTTACCACACCACTGCATGATGTTTAACATTACATTTGAAGCAAGGGCATTTCTGGAATAACTGCAGTGCAATGCTTTATTAGTGGTATGCTGGTATGATGGAGTGGCTGCCATATACAAAACAAAGCCATGTTGAGGAGGCTGCTTCACATGCTTTGTTTTCTATGGCCACTCTTTGAATCTGGCCATGTCTCATGGGGTGTCAAAGTTAGTACGCACAAGAATTTATTGCTCATAGATGTCTGGCCTTGCAGCTTTTTTCTCTAAAAATTATCCAAAGAGAAAGCATTTGCTGGATAAGTTCTAAAAGCATAGACTTCTGCAGCCACACAGTGGAATTTTACCTGGTAGCTCATTGTGTTTAAAAAGAACCGAGACCATTTTTCAGCACACTGTTGGCAACCCTGTGCAATTTCAGCTTTTAGCTTGTGCAATTTAGCTTGCGCATTTCAGATTATATAGCAGAACTTTTCCTGATGCTGCAGTGTAATTCTACAGGTCAAGTCAGAAGCTTATTTCTTTGAAAATAACTATTGTCTTGAACAAGAATCAAGAGAGGCATGAAAATCCATGTGCAAAGTTTTTTATTAAACACAGTCCAAAAAGGTAGTCAGAAATGGGCACAAGGTTATATACAGTAATCATACAAAATGTCAAAATCATCTAAAAGAATAGTCTAAACAGAGAATAGCAAAAGGACAAAAACAAAGGCACGGCAGACAGAATATCACAGCTCAAAACTTACATGACTATGTAATAGTGGCAAGACTTCGCAGAGACATAATTGTAACTTTGCTTATGTGGTCCTTGACCAGGAAGTGCTATCTATAGTGTACTGCAGAGGTAGTGAACATAAGTTTGACATCCTTTCTTTAATCTAGTGCTAATGATACCAAGCCTTTTTACTACTTGATACCAAAGTTTAATCTTCTAATTTTGAACATCAATCTAGTTTTATCTCCTTCAGAGTTATAAACAAGTTGATGGACAACTTCTGTTTGTCTATGAAAAGTGTGTGTACTACCGCTATGGATTTTTTTTTGTACATCTTGTACGTGGTAAATGAAGATTCAGAGTGATGGTGGTGGTGTTACTATGCTAATTGGCCCCCAGTGCCACCTGCTAGCTAAAGGGTACAACTATTATCTGGAAAACAGGTTAAAAATTGTCTATGATCTCTTTAGCGTTAAAAAAAAAGGTCTTAGAATTACATTTTTTGTATGTTCACTGTACCAAAAACGACCTTCGTTTCTTGAGGTGTAATATTCAGAGACACTTCCATAAAACATACTGTATGTGTTCGTCTTTTAACTAAGTAAAACATACATGGTCAGTTTGGAACTAATTAAAACACAAGTAATCATCGTGTACAACATACACTCACCATCCACTTTCACATGTCCAAGTCCACCTGCACATTCATTTCAGATATCTAATCAGCCAATCAGGTGGCAGTAGCACAATCCAAAAAAATAATGCAGATACAGGTGAAGAGCTTCAGTTAATGACATCAGAATGGGGAAGAAGTGTGATCTCTGTGACTTTAACCGTGGCATGGATGTTGGTGTCCGATGGGATGGGTTGAGCATTTCAGAAAGTGCTGATCTACTGGGATTTTTCACACACAACAGTTTGTAGAGTTTACACAGAATGGTGCGAAAAACAAAAAACATTTTGAGAGCGAGCGACAGTTCCGTGGGTGGAAACGCCTTGTTGATAAGAGACATCCTGTAACTAAGGAAGACATACATGATCATCCTGTAACTAAGTAAAACAATGCGCTTTTTATACTGGAACCACTTTGTGTCAGATAGGAAGAGGACATTTTCAGCCTCCCACAGTGACAGATCGGATATCATCGGAAAGCCCAGGATGTCCTCTTTAGTGGACAACAGGAGTTAATAGGAAAACTCAAATGAGTAAAATGATAGATGCAAAAACAAAATGTCTGATCCAGACGACACATATGAATAGACACCGTCTCAGGAGGCTATATGTTCCTGGGATGGGCTTCGGATTCACAGTGACCCTGACCAGGATGAAGCGGTTACTGAAAATGAATTAATGCTATAATGCTAAGGCTTTCTTTTCAAAATTGTAAAAAAAAAAAAAAAAAAACTTCAATCAAGGAAAATGCTAACTGCTATGTATGTGTATACATTTGATCATTTAAATAGGCTACAATGAGTCTTATTTCTAAAGGCTATCTATTATTACTAATAGATATATCTTGGTATTATTTTGATGCCAAAAGTATCCAACTGTGTTTATTTAAACCTAGAAAAAGCTTGATAATCCTGATGAATATGGTCTAATCACAGACCGAATACATGTGACGTAGGAGGCAGCACCAGTTGTGTTCTTCTCCCGCGCGCACAGGGACTTCACTCAGACTCCATCCCACCGCGTGCGTTTCTGCATGCGCTGTTAGGAAGGAGGGACTCGCCTTTACACACACACACACACACACACACACACACGCACACAGAGAGCGACACCGAGCATGGAAGAGAAGTGTGAATTTTGGCTCTCGTCGTCATGAAGATGGCCGTGATAGCGCTGGTGCTTTTTGCGCTTTTCAGCCAGAGCTGCGTCCTCGCTTTCAAAGGTAGGAAAACTCAGCACTAGAGCAAAAGCGCGTGGATTCATGAAACAGCTGCTGGACATGTGACCGGTCCAGCTGTGATCTTAATTTCTAATTTTGTCCTGCTTGCTTGCTTTGGGGTGTTGGAGCACTCAAAGCAGACCTAAGTTTTGTTATATGACGTTGATTATTTTCCCTTTTCCAAATGTGACAGTGTTATATTTGATTATGGGGCATTGACACTAATATGACAGATGAGCTGTGAAGGTGGCTGTATAGATAAATCCATGTGTTTAAGCTACATATTTCATCAAGACACAATCGATTTTACCTCCTTAATGTTTCTGAAATCCTTCACCGACAAGAAAGTGTCGAAAGTTTGTCCAGGTCGATTGAACCTTTTGCTTTTGCGTGCATTTCTGTACAGAGCAAAAAGCCCCAGTGATGAATGAGTTCAGATGAACTGAGTCATATAAAAAGAGCCGTGCACTGATCTCCAGGGTCCAGGTTCGATCCTGAATTCGGGTTACTGTCTGTCTGAGGTTTCGCATGGTCTCCCTGTGTCCATGAGGGTTTCCACCAGGTTCTCAGTTTTTCCGACTTCCCATGCTGGTTATATTCCCACCGTGCATCCATTGGAAGATTGGATTGTTCCATGTTGCACTCGTGTGTCTGTCTGTGCATGACCTCCTTTGCCCTGATTTATATACTCAAATATAACACCGGCTAATGGCAGTGAGACGTGTTGAAAAACTGTCCAGAATATGATCTTGAATATGAATAAATAATTAACGAGTGTTTGGGGAAGCATTATGTCAAAAAGGTAAATGTGACTGAAAACCTTTCCAAAGGCTCTAGTTAAATGCAGTGAATAACTAACATCAAACCAACCTAACCACTGTAATATTTTGCTGATTATTTTGCTAATCACTTAGATCGACTTTCTCAGTACTAAGACGTAGCAAACGGTATAAATTTATCATCAGCTGGCACAAACTGGCGGATTTTGCAAATTTAATACATGCCCTCCAGATGTATTCATATATGAATGCAATGGCTTTATCAAGAGGGACATTAAGGCTTAGAGAATCGCGTCACGGATACAAAATTAATCATGTTGCATTGACAATGCCCCGTATTTACTATCTTTAAATAGAAACATATTGCGTATTGCATATTCATGACGCAAACTCTGCAAAAACGGAAGTATTATTTTGCTCATGTGGAAGGTGCAAAGGTTTACACATACAAACCTTTCATGAATCAGAGTCTCGGCGTTACGTCTATTTGGACAAGAATTTAAAAAAATAACAACAATTGCATAGATTTTTGATAGATGCAGAAATGTAGCCCGATAACAAATTTCACTGTAATACAATAATGAGAAGCCTAGTATTCAATAAATTCTAATTTAGTACGAATAGGGAGCTGATAAAGGAATTGTTTTTCATATTGTGATTTTAATATCCATGCAATTAATTTGAAATCAGTTCAAGCCTAATGTGCTAGAACGATTTTGTAATAAGTTTAACCAGTTTTATAGAAGAGTGAGCGTGATGGACTAATATAATACAAACATGTATTATTGCTTTTTTTATATTGTTAATTAATTAATTTCTTTTTTTATCTGCATAGCTGCTGAGTAGACTAACACTAGCAGCTATTTATTTATTTATTTATTTATTTATTTATTTGGTGTGTGTTTTAGTTGTGTACTGCATTTCTGTGTCTTATTTATTGCTATTCTTCTTCTAAAAACCTGAAAACGAAGTGTGTCCAAGAAGCAGAAGAAGGGAGATTCTTTGAATACTGCATCCCTGGATCTATAAACAGGGGAAGAAATAGAAAGAAGAGACTCATAAAGAACACAGCAGAGCAATATAGGAAAGAGAACAGCGAGGCACAAGTGCACGAGTGTAAAAGAGGGCGAGATTTACGGTGGACCTTTCGCCGAAAGCCGAGCATTAGTTAAGCCGAATAAATCGCGTTGTCTTATCTGGAGAAGCTGCATAATTTAAGCTTTTGTTCTTTGACTTGGAGACAAAGGTGTTAGAAGAGGCATTCTCCTCTGCATGACCGTTGTTGTTATGGGAGCGATTCGATGGCCTGGTTAAAAAGGGGGTCGTTTGTCGAGTGAATGCTGATGTTATGTTGCTTTCAATCCTGATGCACATCTGTATTTTTCTCTCTGTTTTTTCTCTCTGTTTGTTTCATCTATCACATAAGCGTTTTGCAGATGTTCAGCTGAATTTAACACTAATTATACCACACGGTTGTTGAATACTTGAAGCTGATCAAGTTCGTTAGTGTTGCCCTGTCATTATTTTCCCATAGTTTAAAATAAAAAGGGTTTTATTTCTTATTTATCCAGCATCCAGATTCGTTAGCTTCACTAGCGAGTACAGGAAGAGAAGAGAGAAAGACAGGGAGGCACTGAGAATGTGCAAAATGGAAAGAGGTTGTCAAAGTGAAGAAAAAGGTAGGACAGCTTGGTCCTGCCTCTATCATTTCTGGCCCAGCTTCTCCCACAGGTCAGCTCTGTCCGGTCTATGCAGGAATAACACTGCATGCTCAGCTACACTTTCATTAACCCACATGAACAGCGACACATACCAGGGGTGCAGATATCACTAACTCTGACACCAGAGACAGACAGATTTTGTGTCCAGGCTGTTAGTATTTTATTTGTAGTTGCCCGGAGGACAAGACAACCAAAAACAACCACAAATCCCCTGGAACATGGGGTCACGCATGGAAACAGCGACTCTTAGCTTCCCTACACAGCACGCTGTCCAAGACAACAACAATGAAACTCTTGAATATCTACTGAATTTTGCACAAGACAAGCTTTCATTTGGTACGTAGCTATAGCTATGTTTAAATTTAACATGATTCACAGTGGTGTGACGTACCTCGATGCTCTAACTATAGTCTGGCGCAAAGCTGTTATATAACTCTCCGTCTTCCTACATCTTGTCGTTAAACATATTGACAGATTCTAGCCAAACTCCAGTTATAACTTTTCTGTACAATTCGAGGACAGAATACATTTCAAAGCTGAAACATTGGCCAACGACTTGCTGACGTGTTTGTTTTTGAGCACGCAAACACGATACACGATTATATACTTATTTGGGTTTTTTTTTTATTCGGTATTAACGCACTTAATTAGCTGACTAGCTTGCCATACGATATTATACTACACTAGCTACCACATTTTAGGCTAGCCAGTTTCCAGACAAACAAACCACGGCTATTAGACTATTAGAGTTGTTTTAGAATTATTAACTATTAGAGCTTTTACTAGTTTAGTGGGCTAGATTATAAATTGATGAGTTGTCCAGGCCTTTCTAAGGACCGTCCATTGGCATAAATGTTGCTGTAGCTAATTAATAATATGTCTAACCTAAAAACCTAACCCCAATTTTAATCTCAAATGAGATAGTTTGTCTCTTTTCAAATAAAATCTGCATTTTTTTTTTTTTTTTGGTGAAAACACATTTTCTTCTGTAAGGACATTTGACGCTATCCTATCATTATGAGGACATTTGGTCCTCACAAAGGGCTAAAACATGAATAGTGTGTTTTCAATGGAACATTGGAGGATTAATTAACCCAGGCAAGGCGAGAGCCAGTGCATATGTGTGTGTGTGTGTGTGTGTGTGTGTGTCTTGTCGGAAAGCAATGTTATAGGATTCCCTACACTATGAGATGTAATGTGTTCATTTTATAGAACCATCCTCATACCTACAGCACTGCAAGTTCTCATGAGCAGATACTATCCATGTAGCGCTTCTGCTTTGCTTAGCTATTTGGGTCAGCTAATTCTAATCCCGAGGCCAGCAACCTTTCAAAAACCTCTGACCTTCACTTCTCATGTCAGTTCACACCAAAATGGTTTTCGAGCATCACTTCCGTGTGTGTGTGTGTGTGTGATTTGGTGAATTCAGAGCTGAGAGATCTTAAATGTTTGGATGACCTAAACTGTTCGGATTGGGTTGTGATATTTTGGATGGAGGTAGAAGACTGCATTATTCACTGTGACCTTTGGCAATATGTGTGTGTGTGTGTGTGTGTGTGTGTGTTTGAAAGAGAAAGAGAGAGAGAGACAGATCGAGAACCCACTTTTCTTGTTGAATCTAAAAGGTTGCATTAAACTGTTCCACAAATCCCTGCAAGAGTTGTCCATTTTAAACGCACTCGTATTGAATATGAGTTTGATCTGTAGCCTTGTTAGCAAGTTAAAAAAAACCAAAACTGGCAGGAGTAGCAAATCATAATCCTATGTTTATTCCAGGTTATAGCACGTCACAGAGGTGTATCTGGGAGAGATTTTTAACTCCTAGGTCCTGCTGTGAGCTCTAAGTCTTTTATCCCTTTTATCATCTTTTAGGGAGAATTCTGAAAAAGCCTGATGATTAAGGAGTCAGTGCAGAAGGAACGAAGAAACAATGAGCCTGTATCTTTAAAGTGCGGTGCTTTATATGGAAAATGATGCTTCCAGGACCTTCTTCTCTTCTCCGATTACAGCCACGGCCCCGAGTACGGCTGAGGGCTGTGATTGGACAGCGACTGTATTACAAGGTGGCACTGGTAGAGCAACGCAGTCACGGTTTTGCTTTTCAGTGTGTAGCGTTTTCTGTGTGTCACTAATGGGAAGCAATACCTTATGTGCAGTTTATTTCACGTCAATGGAATCGCACAGTGAAACACTGCAGCGGTTTTTAATGGTGAATGTGGTGAATGTGGTGAATAACATTCACCTGAGATACTCATTCAGCACTTTATTTTAATTCTTTTGCTTTCCAATGTGGCATGTTGGCTTTGCATTTCTAATGGAAATCAAACCCATCTTTATATAGTATTTCATGCTTTCCCCAGGGGATTACCTTGCAGGGATTAAATGATTATTATATTTTTTTTTAAATGGAAAAAATATATATATCCATATACACATGGACTGTCAGTGTTGTGCTGAGTGGATCAGACTTTAAGTGCTGGATGTAGACTAGCACTGCTGCAGTACACTTCGCAATACAAGGTGAAAATTCACTATGCTGACTGCAAGCAAGTCTCTGTTGGGTGCACACACACACACACACACACAAACACACATATACACATGGTTAAGACTCAGACAGCAAGGAAACACCTTACTAGTTTAAAACGTACTACCAGAGGAGACACTTAGGTGAGGAAACGTACCAGGCTTGTGCTCAGCCCCCATTATGTTTTTCATTTCTTGATTTATTTCATGCACGTCATACCAGGACACTAATATTCCCTCATACTGTATGAACATGACTGAATGTAATATCTTACAATATGATCATAGAAGAGATTGCTCTAGAAACGCGACTGTTAAGCTGCGCTGGTTGCAAGCATTTGGAGGGCGAGGCAGTGTTTCTCACAGACAGGTATCACGTCTTGCGTGTACAAAAAAGCGTCCTTAGGTGACAAAAATGTCGCACTTCAGTTCTGCGAGCACTGAGCACTGAGACACACGAAACTTCCTTTCTTGCTTGCTCTAAATAAAAGGGAAAGCAAAGTTTTAAAAAAAAACAAGAAGTCATGGCCTTCACCTCTGTTGAAGTCCACGTCAAACCCTCTGACCACCTTGAAAGGTTGCTTATTTTCGACACGGTTACCTGAACAAAGATGATGAAGATAATCTGAGCAAAGAATCTGGGTACTTCTGATGCAGAATTATGATCTCTTTGTCTTCTCTCCACCTGCTCAATTGGACTCAAATGTGCCTCCTTGTAGTTCTTTTTCAGTCCCAGTCTTTAGGTGTAGCTTCTTATGCACCTGGAACCTCCATCTTCTCGTAAAACAGTGTCATTAAGATCCATTTTTTTAACAAGACCATTTTTTTAAGACATTTTTCCATTGTGTTTTTGTGCAGATGCACTTTTTCCACACTTGTTTCTAAGCAGTGGAGTGTATATGTGTGTACGTGTGTATACGTGTTTACCTGCACACACTCCCCCTGAGTGCTCATTACTCATGTTTAGAGCTGATATCCCAGTCTGAACACCTGCGCCACGATGCTCCCAGGTGAATGCTACATTCGCTAAGTAAGGAGGTTCTCCTCTAGATCTTCTGCTCTCCTCTCATTCCATGCGTAAGACTGATTCCACGATTGGGGTGCTATTTGTGTCACCCTGATATTCCCAATATGTATGTAAAGTAAAAGTAAAAGACGTTTTAAACACAGGTAAAGTGTCTTTCAAGAAAAAAAAAAAAAGCCTAGGCATACAAATAAAAACCTACGAATTGACGAATCACGGAGAATGACACAGAGGGTGATGTTGAGAAACGCACAAAAAATAATAAACCTGTGACTATAAAGTGCACGACACGAAAAAAAGTGAAAATGATTGAAAACGTACCTAATTAAGCGAACAGATCTGTTAGTCTTACATCCTGGAGCAAGTATGTTAGATGGTAAGTGAGTTGTGAGTGTTTTTTTTTTTTTTCTGTGTTTCTGTGCTATCGCTCCCTAACATGGATTTTTCCTCCTCCTCCTCCTCCACCTCCACTTTTCTAACACTAACACGCACTCTTCCTCGAACCAGGCATGCTGACACAATAACATCTCAGAGCAATTATGTTATCAGAGGACATAATGTCTTACTTGTGCAAGGTGATTTGATTATTTATGTTTTTTTTGTCCTGCTGGCCTTGTGGAGAGGCATATCCTCAAAACGGATCAAGATTATAAAATGCAAACTACAGCACTCTCTGCTCATACAAACCACGCCGGATCAAATTATTTTATGCCACATGATGAATGCTGAGTTCTCCGTTCTGTTTGTTGCGAAGGACAATCAGCTCGGACGGTAGTTCTGGCTCTAATTCAAATCGCAGCTCTATGTTAATGCGCTCGTTCTAATTCTACTATGTTATTGTTTCTATAGTAACGGCTCATTCACAGGAACTTGTACGCCAGGCGCTGCACAATAACCTAAGAGTTATACTAAACAGGTGAAAATTGTTATCTAACAAAGAAAAACACATAATCATTACGGTGATACGGTGATGTTTTGTGTAAGGAGATGTTTGTTTAACATTTATGGAAGGAGTCTCCAGTGTCAGCGCTTTCAGCAGCAAGTAATGGTCAGTACATTGGTAACATGACAAGCTGCATTTTTTTTTTTCTTCTTCACTTCAAGCGGAAGAAGAAGAAGAAGCAGGTGAGAGAATGAGTGTTTAGAGCTGCTATAACGTAAGTGGTGACAGAAACTAACGAGCTTTTTTGTACACATTCCACAAGATGAAATGTTGTTATAAACTTTATGGTGGTAACAGTAATTCCGCTTTGCGCCATTTCACGTGACACCACGTCATCACTGATTTTTTTTTTTCCTAAAACAGCACTCTTCCAGTGGTTTTATTCCTTATCTAGCCACTCTGCCACACCAACATCGGAAAAGATAATCAGCAAAGGTTTATACTTGTGTTTAGTTGTCCGAGTGGCGCTGACTGAGAGGCCCGGTTGTGGTGTCAGTTGACTTGGCTTGTCTAGAAATCGCGGAGGAAGATTTATGACTCACGGTGTACACAGTGTTCTGGCAGAGATAGGGCTGAGGATCCAAAAAATTCTCTATGCGCCCTTTTTTTTTTTTTTTTTTTTTTTTTTTTGATGATAGAAGCTGACTGAGTTTGAAACAAGAAACCCAAAGGTGCTCTACTGGATTCAGAGCTGGTGACTGGGAAGGCTACTGAAGTACAATGAGCTCATTGTCATGCTCACGGAACCAGACGGAGATGACTTGTGCTTTGAGACATGGCGCATTACTTCATGCTGGAAGT
Source organism: Pangasius sanitwongsei (assembly GCA_037576675.1). Classification (NCBI taxonomy): domain Eukaryota; kingdom Metazoa; phylum Chordata; class Actinopteri; order Siluriformes; family Pangasiidae; genus Pangasius; species Pangasius sanitwongsei. The sequence goes on from CM075006.1 coordinate 27,441,375, forward strand.
AGCCATTATAAAATGGGTATATTTGTGGCTATAAAGGGATTCCCATGGTCAGCAACAATATTCGCAAATTAAGGGAACCAATGTGTACCAAGAAAACATTCCCCACATCATAACACAACCACCACCAGCCTGACAAAAGGAAGGTTGGGTCCATTTCAGCCCAACTGGCACTGACAACCATGCCATGGTGAAAATCTTCTCCATTCTGATGTTTGATGTGAATATTAAGTAAAGCTTTTGACCTGTATCTTTTCATCAGTTACACCAACTGTGTGTAAGCTGGTGCTAAGCCTAATTTTACCAACATTTCATACCAACGATTCATTTTAGCAGGACCAAATTTTTCTAATAAATGACGTTTATAGTACTCCATGCAAAAAAAATCAGCATCTATAACACTATTCATAATAATTCCTTTTAATCCTAAGCATCAAGGACAACAAACACTTTCACAGTATGACATAAAAGTACATTTCTACCAGGATTATGATATAATCAATCCGTGCCCTGGAGCTGTGGCTCCAGCTGTGCATGAGCACAACATATAGATCTCAAGACACTCAGAAACACTTTCCAATCTAGAGAAGATAAAACATGAGTCACCACTTTGGAGTTTTGTCAGCACTGGGTTATTTAGCTTCTCGCAGTTATGGAGATAAACAACAAGAGAGACAATCCAAACTTTGGGTGTGATTGCATGCTACTGCTTCTCTTTGCTTTAGAGACTTTGACTGAATTACAGTAAACCGTAAAACAACGCATGCTTCTCCACTGCATGGCAGCAATAACTGGCCCTATTTCCCTACAGAGTATGCAGCCCTAATTCTTTTTCCTGTGATATTGACTACAAAAATATGAACTCTCACAACAGCCTGGTATCATTCAAATAAGCATTTTTTTGTCATTATTGTGACTGTGAGGAAGATGACTCATTTTTGAAATGTCAGGTCTGGCGGCAACTGCACTGCTCCATCCATCTTGTTATGATACTTCATACTGTCATACACTAGGACCTCCTTATAAATATGTATATGTATTTATATAAACGTCAAAACTGCGCAGGCAATAGTTTTTTTTTTTAAAAAAAAGGCCAGTTTCGGTGAATCTCTGCCCTCAGCCTCAGATTCATCGGCTGACAGGAGAGGAACCCAATATGGTCTTCTGCTGTTGTCGCCCATCTGACTCAGGGTTTGACATGTTGTGCATTCTGAGATGCTTTTCTGCTCACCACGGTTGTGAAGAGCGGTTTGATTTGAGTGACAATAGCCTTCCTGTCAGCTCACACCAGTCTAGCCATTCTCCCCTGACTTCTTTCATCAACAAGGCATTTCCACCTGCAGAACTGCTGCTCAATGGATGTTTTGTTGTTGTTGTTGTTGTTGTTGTTTTTCCACCCCATTCTATATAAACTCTATATACTGTTGTGCATTAAATCCCAGGAGATCAGCAGTTTGCGAAATTCTCAAACCAGGCCATCTGGCACCAACATCCACACCATGGTCAAAGATGACTGGGATCGCATTTTTCCCCATTCTGATGTTTGATATGAACATTAACTGAAGCTCTTGATCTATAATCTGTCTGATTTCATGAATTTAGGCGGCTTTCCGGATAATAAGGCAGTGAGCTATTGGCTTGTGAGTTTTCGAGGTTGACACCTGTGCTCTAAGAAGTGGCCAATAGTATGGAGTAGTGTGAAATATGAAGCAGAATGCTGTTTCTTTTGCTTTGGAAACTGTGCATAAACCCACCTCCTTTTTTCCTTTTTCCATCCGGGCCTGCTGATTTCAATTAAAATGTGTCATTTCTGATAATCGCATGTAAAAAGAAGCTGCTTGTTATAAGTCCCTTATCTTCTTTTCACACTGGATTGTGACAAAATGCAAATTACCTTCAGACTCTGTTCAGCAGTGGGAAAATCACCTAATCTTAAAGTGTCTCAACAAACCAAGCCCATACCACATGCACACATTTTGTGCGACCGTTAAAGGAACTTTAAGCAAAACTTAGTCTTTTGAAAAAGCCAAATGGTTTTTAATAGGATTTCTTTTCTTTGGGAATTCAGCTACAGTAGCTGGGACCACCGAGAAATAAGGGCACGTTTCCCTGTTTGGAAAACTAGGCATTGTGGTATCATTGGACTCATTATAATCACATTTAAAATCCCATAAAATTAAAAAAAAAAACAATCCTGTCTCATCTTGCATCTTGGTTTCCCTTCCCCACCACATTCATTATGACTGCTGAACATTAATGTGCACATGGCAGAGGACCGTGCCTGGACCTCGACACCAGCTTCCTGGCCAAAAACTCCCAGCGGTGTCCTCATTTCCTGTGGATATTGAAGAGAGCAAGCATCCTACCGCCAGTCATTACTATATTTGACCATAGAGAGTGTTCTGAGCAGCTGTATCATTGTCAGATCACTGAACAAGTAAGCTCACAGCAGATAGTCTCTCTCTCTCTCTCTCTCTCTCTCTCTCTTTCTCTCTCTATTGAGAACGCTTACAATAAATGCAGAAATTCTACTCACTGCTATCCAGGCCACTACTGCCAGACTTAATTATGGTGCTTGAGCTTCATTAAAATGAATTAAACCTACTGTGTTCCATACCATTCCTGGACATATGATTGATCCAGAATACTTCAACTAAGAAGCAGTTTCAAATTAATAAGCATGCCCTGTGATTTTATTTTTAGTGAAGCTATTCTAGCCTTTCAAGTGTATAGGTGCTAGCTGAAATCATACAGTCCTGCTAACCATGATATAATCTAAATTCTAATTATAAAAGTTCTTATAGATTATAGGAGTTAGCATAAAGTCATGCTACGTAAATGCATTAATAAATGCAAACTGGAAAGGGAAAATAGTTGGCGGCTGTTTACTTCATCCGCTCCATAGATCAGCCCGTGTTAGTGATTTATAAGCGTTATGGTAATGTACAGAATATACAGTGTATTATACAAAACAACACATTTGTGATTGTCGTTTATATCAGGAATAAATCACAACTGGGTTTTGCTGCTATGGGAAAATCATCAACAACGTTATATTTCGTGCTTTGAGACGTCCTCAGAAACAAGTTAGTTTCTGTTATCACTTACGTTATAGTAGCTATAAAGAGTCGTTCCCTCACCGGCCTTGTTTTGTCTCTCTCTTAAATTAGACAGAAACAGCACTGCTTGTCATGTACAGATACAAATGCTGACACTGGAGACTCCTTCCATAAATGTTAAATAAATATACATCTCCTTACAGAAAATTTCACCATATCAACAATTATGCGTTTTTCTTTGTTAAAACAACGTTTCAAATTTGTTTAGTATAAGGCTTAGATTACGTGGCGTGTTTACCATTAGCATAAACAGGTACTATTGTCAGAGTTGATGTTCTTGAAAATTAATCAACATCAACCTTCTGAGAATTTTACGGCATTAGTGGGAAATTCCTACATAATAATAATTTTTAAAAAAAGGAGCGTGTAGTTTGTTTTATCCTCAGTTTTAAAATCCTACTTATTACCTCTACAAAGCAGCGCATGGGCAAGCACCTTCTTATATTACTGAATTATTGATTCCAAACAGACCAACGAGGACTCGACGATCATCGACTCGAAGCTTGTTGATCACTCCAAGGTCTAAATTAAAACCTAAAGGAGACGGAGCGTTTGCTGTTTTAGCGCCTAGACTGTGGAATGATCTTCCTTTGAGCATAAGATCCGCACGCTCTGAATCACGTTTAAAGAAACTTTAAAGAACCCATTTTTACAAGCTGGCTTTCACCGAGCTTATACTGTGATGTGATGTGCTTTTTTTCATTATGCTATGCTTTATTTTATTTCTGTGTGTTATGTTGTAATGTGTTGTTATTCTTGTTTACGTTCACGCCGCATTATTGTTTTTTTAATATACTGTGAAGCGCTATATAAATACATTTTACATACTTTTTTTTTTTTTTTACTTACTCCCTTTTTCTGTAATTCTTTTTTTTGTGTGTGTGTTTTTGATAACTCATATGTATCATTTCGCTCACTCTTTACCTCTCCTCTCTAACAAAGATAGATTGTAGAGTACCCTGCCATTACGTACTTTATTCCAAAGTTATATCTCCGAGTCTGGAGTGAACTTCTACTTCTTCAAAGTTCATTAGTTTCCACCAGCTCAGCAGATAACAGGGTGAGTTTCATCACTCGGAGCGATGTTTCCGCACTTCAGTGCCTGGATATGCATTTAAATCAGATTTGTGCATTAATTATTTGATATGGGGAAAAAAAAAAAAAAAAAAGCTGAACCTTTTAACATGCAAGACTGTCTTTTGTAGATTATAAGTTGTTAGATGCTTATTGGCTGGAGCAGAAATGTCTATCTGCATGTTATCGAGGTCATTTTGGTAGCTACGGGAAAAAATAAAGGCTAAGGTTAGCATTAGATGGTGCTGACTGTGATTAGATTAGTGTGTTGTACAACCTTCATTTAAGGATGTTGCTTCCAATCCTTCGTTGATATTTTACAGACAGTGATAATTAATACAATAACTAAAGCTTAAAAGTGAACGTTTTAGGGGCGCGTTCATATACGCAGCGTTTATTTCCTTCGAAGCAATCCTTGGTGCGTTTACTTCTCTTACTCTCTCTCTATTTTCTTTTGGCCTGCCTCCATTCATCGATATTGACAGATATTTAATCGCCTATGCCCTCGTAAGGAGGGGGAATTAGTAAATAAATGTAGTGAGTGGTGAATGTAGGGGTAACAGACGTGACAGCTGACGTGAGAGTAGACGTAACACAGCTGCAGCAGTAGATGTAAAATGGACGTGATGCATGTTATGACGGGGGAAGGAAAGAAAGAAAGAACGTAACGTGTGTAATTGAAATAATTAAAATGTCCAACAGCATCTGTCTAGTTTCTGTGTTATAGAAACTAGTATAATTAGTGTTTGTGAATATTATGCTAGTGATGTGTGGTATGGCTTTGGTTATGTGGTGTGGCTGTAGAAAACCTCTTGTTCGCTGAAGTGAAGTGAATCACTTCTTTACGTAGGTGATGAAGTGATGATGGCGTCCGAACAGAGTTGAATTCACTAGTTTTTTATTTTTCGCTGAGGCAGAGAGTCGTACCAACGTCTGAGACTGACACTGGTCTCTGATTTCCAGTTTATTAGTACGGTTTTCTTGGTGTGTTTACTTCTCGACGAGGTCCGTTTGGGCAGGTTCAGACAAAATAAAAGGCGTTAAGACCTTCTTTAGGACATGGGCCAGGTCTCTTTCCGAATAAATAGCAGTGCAGTTGCAGTGAGGACGCAGTTCAACTCTGATTTCACCCTACTGCAGAAAGTGCAGTTAAAATATGTAACACACTACATAGTTTAGGTCGCAGGACGCTTTCCTTTTATTTATCCGTCCATTTTATTTTATTTATTTATTGATTCGTATGAGCTGGCTAAATTGGCATGCAAGCTAGGAAAAACAGCGGCAGAGGTCAGAGCTGGAGTGCTGAAAAAGTTCACTGCATTCCCGATAATCTCAATCTCTTGGTTTGCTGATTTGTTTGTTCTGAAAATGAAATACTTTCGCAGTTATATCTCTACTCCTTTCCACCAGCCAGTCGGCATCTTCTTTTTTTTCTCGTCATTTAATTCCAGGCCGTGTAAAACCAAATCAATTTTATCCTAATTCCGACGAGGCAAACAGGGTAATAGATGTGAAAGCTCCCTTATAAACCACTCACGTCTAAGGTTACATAAAACATCAGAAATATCAAAAGCAATTTAAGAAAAAAGTTTCCTAGTTAAGACTTGAATAAGCAGAAATGTATCCTGTAATCATCATTTTGCTCCTCCTAGTCGAAGTTCTCTGCAGTCCTCTCTTTATTTATTAAATATTGTCCTGACACTAGCTGCAGTGTTGTTGACTCAGATTGTTTGTCCTGTGAGCTTATCTGACTGCATGAAAATAAAATCCTCCCGCTCATGCAGCATACCAGTCCCAATGCACACCTCGACTCGCAACCAGTCTCGGAAATAAATAGAAAAAAACTCATATTTATGTGTATTTGTATTCGTTTCCCAAATGGGAATTTATCGAGGTTAATAATAGGCTATTAGATTTGGGGGAACAGCAGAGTATTTTATATGTAACAATTTATAATATGTAGAATTATGAGTGTTGCCTTAAACACATTCTGAGGATTGTTGAGCAAACAATCAATAATGTAGATGGCCCAGCTTCAAACCAACCCACGAAAATCAAGGATATTGTAACATGGTAAATGCAGAGTTGGCGTTCCATGTGCAAAGCGTGAAATCATTATCCAGATCCAAAAAAAGTTCAAAACATAATCAGCAACAGAAAACATGACCAAAGGGTAATCCAAAGCATAAACCAAGAGAAACACAGCAGCAATCAAATCATGGCCATGTAATCAGACAAAAACAAAACTGTAGGTATGGCAAGACTTCGCAATGAAACTAGGAACTTGGGTTATTTAAATACCGGAAGTGAACAGGAAGTAGCTGTTAGAGGTTGTGCTAAAACTCTGGTGACTGCGACCTCTAAGGTCCGAGAGGAGAAGTGTCCTGAGTGCTATATAAGGATTATTCATTCGTTCATCTTCACTAAAGACTTTTATCCTGTTCAGGGTCGTGATGGATATTTTGCTAAATTATATTGTGATTTTGCTTTCAAATTCATACAACATGCAAATACTGTGAGTAATCAATAGAACATTGTGACTGCAGGTGATATTATACTATTAGCAAGTGATTAACACACACACACACACACACACACACACACACACACACACACACACACACAGAGAGAAAGAGAAAAGAACTTGGCAACATTATAAGGCCACGTTGAAGAATGATCTGTCTGCCTGCGTTTCAGCCATCCAGTCACAACCATCCTTTATTATTGTTAATGAAATTTTTCCTCCATCAGCGGCGGCCCCTTTTATTGTATTACTGCCACTCTCAATCCATTCGGCTCCTGAGATGGCATTGACTTCCATTTTTTTAATATCCACAATTATTTCAGCATTACAGGAGACATTACTTTGTGGCACCGCAACAGATCATCAATCTTTCCACCTGCTGTATTTGTAAGTGTGGGAGAAACTGAAGCATTCAAAAAAAAAAATCAAATCAAATCCTCATGATTTGCCCACACAGGCACAGTAGAAGAAAACAAACCTTCCTTCAACTCAGATTGGTGGGATTGTTATTGATGGTAAGTGCCAATGCTTTATAGCATCCGGTATTCCAGACTGTGTTTAAGGTGACGTAGAGGTGGCGAATTAGTTTTACACAGTATTTGTGCGATTTGTTTCATCCCATCTGATCGTGACACGTCAGGCGTTTTTACGGACTGCATGTGCACATGGCTGGAATAATTATGCCGTATTTTACCTTCTATAAAATGACCAATACAAATAACACAAGATATGATATATCCCATCCACAGGGACCTACTAAAATTTCCTTTGTCCCTTGTAGGAAAAGAAGAGTTGCGCTTTTTCTTCAGTATAAAAGCACTCCGGGAAGCACTTACACTCTTCTGTCGTCTCCCGCCGAGCCCAACGTGTACTGGCTCAGTTTAAAAGCAGAACGATGAAATATAGATGATGGATAAAATGACAGAACTATGATATCTCTCCCTATAAAGTGTAGTAAGTCTTCTTCGGTAAGCTTTTCCTCAGACTGTGCTACATATTTACTATGGGCTGTATTCAGACTTGGTGACTTAAGTCCAAGAGTTACATTAGTATTCACAAAAAAAAAAAAAAAAAAGGGCATAAAAATGCAGAGTAAAGAAGGAATAGTGTTTTTTTTAATGAAAAAAAAATAGCAGTAGGATAATCAATGAAAGAGAAGATGGCCATCATTGAAATAAACATCTAAATACAAGGCCAGTATTGCCAGTGTATCGCTCCATGAATAGTCCTAGCTGTAAGTATCACGTTAACAACTGCTAATTTGGTTAAACCAAGGTTTCCACCCTCATCATTCAGCACATCCGATTATATTTTGCATTTTATTTTATTTTTAAATATATATCGTGAGCCGACTTAATGAAGCCACAAGCTACTGAATTGAGGTCGTGAAATTGTGCGATCCTTTCAGCACATGCTACGTGTTTGAAAAACATTCTGTGAGCGTCAAAAGATGGTACTATTCATTAATTAATTGGTTGATTAAATAATTCATTAATATTTAGTCATGTTCATGCATTTAACATTGGCCTTGAATGGCATTCCACAGGCATATACTGCGCCTCATTCAAGCCCGTATTGCACGAGAAAGATTTCAGAATGGTGTGTAACTGAGACGAGGTGCAGTGTAGCCATCCTGAATAGGCTATGAATGATTTAATTTTAGTCAAAGCTACAACAAAAGCTGGTATGCATCATTGAATTACTTACAACGGAGCTAAGTAGTTACCATTTATTCGTTTATTGTATTTTATTATCCTTTCAATGTAGGACTAAAGTATTAATGTCTAAAGTGTTTCTTTAGAAACTTTTGAGACTGCAAGTAATTTCCAGAAGACCACACAGTGTTTTTTTGGCACCACGTCTCCCTCCTGTCAGGTGAAATTGAATGATCATCGTATGGTTTATGGGCTGGAATTAGTGTCACACCTTTCGAGAGGTGGCAGAAGGGCTGCAGATGGCCGGGACACATGGCGAATAAGACTTTAGAGACACCACGTTAGCAACCCAGAATCATTAATGAGAGAACAAACCAAGCTCTCAGTTTCATCATCCACTTTGTCGTCTCTCTCTTTTTTTTTTTATAGCCTTTTTCTCACTTTTCTCTCTCTCCCTTCCTCCCTGTCTTTGCCTTCCTCTCCGTACCTCTTGCTAAAAAAAAAAAAAAAAAAGTCTCTTTTTTATCTTTATTACATTTTAGCAGTATATCAGCTCTGCTGGACAGCTTTCCACTGATTCTCTCAGATCATTTGTCTAAAACAAAAGTAGAAAGCCTCTTCTTGAGACGCATCAGAGATGGAGTTTTCAATAGTCTTCACCCCCACTTTTAAAAACAAGCACTTGCACTTAAGCCGAAAAATCAGGGGAAAATGTGCACTGAAGAAGGAAAAACCTTTTTTTTTTTTTTTTTTGCTTTACTGTCAAATGTAATATTATATAACGTAAAAGGAAGACACAATTTAACAGGAAAAAATAAAGACCAAAACAAGACTAATATGATGATATATGGATGAGAATAATCATCTAAAAGGAGTCTAGGAGTAATATTGTCAATATGCCGCTGCATGAATAGTCCTGGTTGTAATTATCACGTTAATCACTGCAAATGTGATTTAATTAACAATATGGCTTCTGCCCTCATTATTCAGCAGGCTATAAAATAGCACTTGATCCAGTACATCCTATTTTTAATTAAATTTTTTGTGTGCTGACAATTAATTGAACGCACAATTTAATGAAGCCACGAGACACTAAATCCAGGTCATGAAATTCTAATGTGTGTGCCAGATGTAAGCTATTTCGTCACACTTCTAATTCACTACTTTGAGCCGTTGAATTAATAAAATAAAGACACTCCTCGTGATTTGCAGGATAAACAGACCAAAAGTGCTGTGGGGAAGGTAATTATGACTTTGTTTTGATTGTGTTTCAGTAAGCTAGAGCTATTATTCATATGGTCAAGGCAGAGGTTGCTTAGTATGTGCTATGGGGCTAATATGGACTCATGCTAAATGAACTGGCTGAATAACATTAGTTCTCTGCGCAGCTGCAAGGGAAACAATTGAACACACACAAAATCATATCTAAATCTCATTCGGTCTCACTGAAATCTCCCCTAATCTCTACAGTCTTCTGCACCTTAACAAAAAAGCCATTTTATGTGCATAAGTGTGTGTTGAAATGAAAAAGGACCCACCTCTGTACCAACTTTGTATTCATTTGCCCAGCAACAATAACTCAAGGACAAGTGTTCTCTCTCTATTTTTTCCCTTTCATTACTACACCACCAGCTCTACACAATCTTGTTGACCATTCTATCTGGATCATCTTATACTAAAGAGCAGGGAAGGGGAGGGGTAGAGGAAAGAGCTAAAAAGCTGAGCTAGGGGAAAGACAGAAAGAAGCAGATGGAGAGAAAGAGGGGGAGAAAAGGAGGGGGAAGATGGTAGATCTCTTATTACTGGCAGCTCCCAGCTCTGACTCCTGCTCCGTTATTCTTTCTACTCAATCTCTGATCCAGGTTAAGAATCAGGGCCTGTTGTAATACAATCCTTAGTTCAAACATACCTGCCGGAGGTGCAGCTTTTCTTATAGCCCCAAACGGATTAGCAAAGGTTTTATGCGAGTGTGTGTACATACATGATAAAAATATAGGAAGTGAGAAGGTGGCTCATTGACCACAAAAAAACAAGTTTTGGTAAAGCAGCTTTACATTTGCAAATCACTTAGGTTTGAATAACGTTGAGAAAGAAAAAGGATGAATGGAAGAATGGAACTAAATTCATACATTCGAAAATGCTCATTGTTGAACATCCTTGAACCCTAATTGATTTGTTGTCTTGAAACGAAAAATATAATTATCACTGTTCACTTCCATCTCTCCCTGACTTTTTAATATTTCATTTAACTTTCATCAGAATTGTTTCTCTTGTACTTGACCTTGAACTGACAGAAATGCCAGATCTTTCCATCTAAAGTTCCATTCAATTAAATTCAATTTTATTTGTATGTCACTTTTAAAAATAAACAGTCAGAAAGCAGCTTTACAGAAATCCAGATATCTCTGAATATCTCAAATGAACAAGCCAGAGTATAATTCATACTTTTGTTACCTTTAGGTTGGACTACTGTAATACCTTGCTGTCTCGATGGTCCAGGATGTCCATAAACAAGCTCCAGTTAGTCCAAAATGCAGCAGTGTCCTTACTAGAACCAGAATGTTTGATCATGTTACCCCCATCTTATCAGCACTATACTGGCTCCATGTAAAATTTCACACTGATTATAAAATGCTACTTATTGTCTTTAAGGTGTGTGTGTATTAGTTTTCCCCATATCTTTTTTTTTTTTTACCATCAATGAGCTTTAAAGCACCTCATGCCATGCCTGCTTCAATCAAAAGTGCAGGTTCTTTATTAGTACCTAGAATAATAAAGACTACAGCAGGTGAGAGAGCTTTTTTCTACAAAGACCCCCAACTATGGAATTCAGGGTGCCCTAATGCTTGTGTTACCTCCTTTTGTGTGTGAAAATACCGACTATGCACTAACAAGAACATGTGTATGTGTTAGGGAGCAGCATCTGCTGTGAGATTTCAAAGGTCATTAGGGGCTGATTTTTGTGACTTACTGTGGATATTTTTGCTGTTTGCACATTTTGCTTATTTGTGCTGTTGGTTGTGTGCTCCTCTGCTAAGAGAGCTGTACAAATGCCTCATTAATAAGAAGAAGAGAAAGAAAAAAGAAGAAAAAGGGGGGAAAAAAAGAAATAGAACAGGTTATATGGTCGGAGTAATCAGGTAGCTGAATTTCCGATGGGTCTCTGGTTTGATCCTGAGTTTTGGTTACTGTATTTGCAGAGTGTAAGATGGTCTCTCTTTGGTCTCTGTGTCTGTGTGGGATTTCCTCTGGGTTCTCTGGTTTCCTCCCACCATCACAAAACATGTCAGTAGGTAGATTGGCTACCCTAAATTGCCCCTAGTAAATGAATGTGTTTTCTTTGCAGAATAGGCTCCAAATCCCCCGAGAAGCTGGATAAAGGATAAAGTGGTTAGTGAAGATCAATGAATGAATGGAGATTGTAAAGGGACTTGAGAAAAAGACTGGGAAAAAAAGTGAGTTACAGTAATCAAGTTGTGATGTAATAAACACCGAAACCATTGTTTCAGCACTGGGGGAGAGATGGGCAATACTGTAAAGATGAAAAGGGCAGAATTGGTTACAGCATTCATTCATTGATTCATTCATTCATCTTTATCTGCTTTATCCTGGTCAGGGTTGTGTGGAACAAGAGCCATTCCCAGGAACACTGGTGTGTGAGGTGGGAATACACCTTGGATGGGACTCCAGTCCATTGCATACAAATCCATACCTAGGGGCAATTTGCCTCCAGTCCACCTACTGGCAAGTTTTTGCGTGGTGGAAGGAAAACCGAGAACCAAAAGGAAACCCACATGGACGCTGGGGATCATGTGAAACCCCACACAGACTGTAGCTCAGGATCAGGATAGGGCAACCTGACCAGAAATAAAAGAATGTATAATGTATATGTACTATGTAGGCAGCAAGGGCAGGGTCACCAGCTTTAAGGAGTTATGTAGGTGCTGGATAGAGAGATGAGTGCACATGATGAGTACACATAGGCCTACAGGGAGCAAAGCTGCGACTTGACTATTAACGCAGGCAACTGGAGGTTTAGGTGGGAAAGAATTAAAGAACATCAGGTAGAACTTTTTTAGAAGGGTGTTGGGTTTATTGCTACCTTTATAGGAGATGATAGATAGAGTGGGGTGATTTACACCTGAAAACATTGGTCTGAATCAAGGAATTTGTTCCCATTTAGACAAAGGTGCAATAGAGTTGGGGACAGGCTCTAGCTTCTTGGAGGCACAAGGTCTTCCAACAAAAGGACACCATATGAGAACTGTGCCCTGCTGTGTGACAATCACAATGGACACTTCCCTCATTAGCTGGGTGGCCACAGGGGCACAGGTGTTGTGTGGCTGTGGGAAATTAGAAGATATCAACCAGCTAGAATTCTGACTGTTCTGACATTCAGGTACATTAATCATCAAGGTGGCATGAGGTTGGACAGCTCTCAAGCTCCACAGGTGGGCCATCTACAGTTAGCCTCATATAGAGTGACACCCCTACTGGAACTGTGCAATGATGTAGGGTAGACACTGTCAAGAGTCCTAAGGTCTGTCAGGTCCTCCTGACATTCCGAAGATTCTCTTTGTTTGCTTCTTTGATTCTAGGTCAATTAGGAGTAACATAAAAAAAGGCTTCCAGTCAATTAGCTTAGAAAGAGACCTCAATAGACACATTAATCTCCTGACCATGTGAATGGCTTTATGAGTAATGATATTTTCATGCTTTCATGCACAGTCAAATTTAACAAGGTATTCAGGATCCAGTATCTTTGACACAGTCTGTTAAAGCACAATGAATAGAAATGAAAGAGACTATAGATTTGGCTCTAACACATTGTTTGACTCTCATTTCTTGAATTTATAAGCACTTCTAACATCACTGAACTCCAGTGAAGCAGAACTGTTCCTCAGAACTGGCACTTTCAGAGGCATTTTTAAAGGGCTGCAAGATGTTCTGATCAATACACGCATTCATTAATGTACCCATGTCTCTCTGTGTTCCCAGAGAGATATGGCTGATGGAATTGACTTTGATATGATTGTGAGTTCTCAACATACTTAAATTAAACCTTACATGCTGTATAGTATGTGTTGGAAAAAATATAACTAACACAAAATCACACACTTAAATCTCTCTCCCTCACCCTCCTTTAAATTTAAGTACATAGTAACCCTCTTTTTCCCTCTTTGTGTGTTTCTATAATTCCTATAGTGTGTGAAAGAGAGAAAGAGAGAGAGAGAGAGAGAGAGAGAAAGGCACTAATGGGGCCATGCTCTTATCGCAGAGAGAGAGAGTGTGTGTGTGTGTGAGAGAGAGAGACAGAGAGAGAGAGAGGAAGAGAGGCACTAATGGATCCATGCTTTTATCGCAGAGAAAGAGAGAGAGAATGTTGATGGTGATGAAGGAGAGGAAAGATGAAGGCAGGGAGAGAGAGAGAGAGAGGGAGATGAGCATGAAGAGAATAAGAGGAAGAAGGCTGAAATTTGGGCTTACTGCAGTATTCTGTTTAAAACGCCCCTAGATATAGCGGGGGCGATTCATCATGACTAATCTCTGGGTGCATGCTCGAAAATTTCAATCACATGTGAAATCTCACAGACACACACACTTGCTCAGCCCTTTGCGCTGGAGCTGGTAAGAGTGCTGGGATTCTTTCTTAAATCTCCATCTGTTTGCACACCATCACCCGAGTCTTGCTTCAAAATAAGCATCAAGACAGCAATTTGTCTTTTGTCATGCTTTCTTCCTCCATGCCGCTGTGCAGCCACAGGGCCATGTGGTTATGAGACCACGACTGGATGAACTTGTGTGTAGTCTATTTACATCATGGTTACTCCGCCTTTGGGGAAACTGCGCTCCTTCCATTCCTTCTCTTTCTTTCCTATCTTGGTTGGAGAGGTTGAAGTGTGCTCAGATGGAAGGCTAAAAGCTAGTATCAATATCTCAGCAACGAAACTACACAGAAGGGTTGAGAAATGCATCATGTTACAAGGTCTTATTGATGGTAAAATAAAAATGATGTGGAGCAAACTAGGACGCAAAACTCACAAGTAATCAGCCGCAAGACATTTTGTGGATACCAAAAATGAAACCTTATACCGATGTTTTTGTTTCCTTTGACAGACAGGCTTGACAGGAGTGTACTAACGCACCAGTACGTACTGAAGGTATTTTGTCCTGACATTTGAACTAATCATAGCTCTCACGAAGAAAGGGATACTTTCAGGTTGATCGACAGATGCACTGAAGCTTTAAAAAGTTTTACATTTATTTCGACTAGAGCACCTTGTCCTGAAGTCGTGTCTCACTCTCTTTCTCTCTTGTCACTTCTTTTGTTTCCATTTGTTGCATAATTTTCTTTTGCTCTCTTTCTCTCTTTTGTATACTTTCAGAACTTTCTGTCACTGTCTCATTCTTGATTTATGATTAAACTAACCAGATTCGTGTAATTCCTGACCGATGCTCGTTATCATTATAATTAGCTGAATGCAGACAGTATTGAGTGTTTATTGGGAAAGAGGAAGTGGACACACATTTGTTAAACGTTTTTTTTAATTAACCTTTTGCATTTCAAACCATCACACTGATACGTCAGTGCCATCGCAGCCTACAAAGATGGCAAAACACAACTCCCAACCTGATTCACGGCCTACAGAAATGACAAAAACCAACACACACCCAAACTCTGTCATGTTCTCAATCACCGTCACACTAATCAAACACACCTGAACCACAATCATGAACACTCCTATATAAACTCACACAAACATCGAGCTCTTTGTGAATTATCCATTCAGTGTCTTTTTGCCTGACATGACCAAGCCTTGTATCCTGTGTGGTGTTGATTATCCTGGTTATTGATCTGGTTTTCTGATTTTTGATTCCGTTTATTTGTGCATCACCCGACCCTTTTCCTGTTTTGTGACTAAGACCTTGCCTTATGTTTTGATTTATTTGCCAGTTTTTAAATGAAGCATTCTTCCTGCACCTGCTGCCATCTCTGCTGCCTGACGCCCACAGGGAGGCTTCCTGAAAGATCTGGCAATCCAGGCTTGTTAAATCAACCCAAAGAGCAATTTTGTTTAATTTCATGATAGTGAAGTTGTGAAAAAAAATTAAAAAAAAAGACCTACAGCCAAATTGTTACTGTTGAACATTTTACGTCAGCTTGTTCTTATGAATTCTTATGCGTGTTATGATTAAATATACAAATACATTATTCGAAACAAACAGATAACGTGTTCTAAACAGATGAGAGTATGAGGCTTGCCAGAGATATTCACAGGGCATCTGGCTGAGACTACAGGTGTGCATTGGACCTGGGATCTTTTGGGGTGCAACAAAAAAATTGCACAATTGGGAGTTTTTTATTTATGTGGAAGAGAGCGGTCAGACATGAAGCTCATGGAACAAACAAAATCCATGTTCATTAATCTGCAGCACTGTGTAATATCCACATCCACATCAATCTACACTGTATACCCCATAATGACAAAGCAAAAATGAGATTTGTTATAACTGTGCAAATTTATTAAAAAGAAAGAACAGAAATATCACAATGACATAAGCATTCAGACCCTTTGCTAGGACACTTGAAATTGAGCTCAGGTGCATCCCATTTCTCTGGATCGTCTTTGCGATGTTTCTACACTTTGATTGGAGTCCACCTGTGGCAAATTCAATTGATTGGACATGATTGGGAAAGGCACACACCTGTCTATGTAAGGTCAAACACCTGAAAATGCATATGAAAGCAAACACCAAGCCATGAGGTGAAAGGAACTGCTTGTAGAGCTCAGAGACAGGATTGTGTTGAGGCACATATCTGGGGAAGGCTACAAAAACATTTCCGCTGCATTGAAGGTTCCCAAGAGCACAGCAGCCTCCTTTATTCTTAAATGGAAGAAGTTTGGAATAACCAGGACTCTTATTCTGGCCAAACTGAGTAAATGGGGTAGAAAGGCCTTGGTAAGAGAAGTGACCAAGAACCTGATGGTCACTCTGATTGAGCTCCAGAGATCATGTGTGTTTTCCAGTTGTTTCCAGGAAGTGGTGTTAAGATTCTTATTTAATTTTAAAAAATAAAAAAAAAACTTCCAATTCAGGCCACTCCCACTTTGGGTTTAAATTCAAATACATATACATATACATATATGGATATTTGGACACTAAACCAATACAGATGTATACATAGAGTGGCATCTAAATGTTCTAACTCAAACTATGCCTGGAGCGTTAGCCGTCATAGTTCTCGAGATGCACATGTGTATATAGTCCAGAAGGATTGAGTCGGAGACATCAAGGAGTTGTAGATCAGCTTGAGCTGGAGGACAGGTTCCTAATCAGCCCTTGACATATCTATCCACTGCCTAACAGGAGTTCAGGTATGTGAAATGCCGCAGTGCTTCCTCATGCTAAAATCTGGTTTGTTGAACTGAATATTTTCACTCCCACTTTCTCCCTCACTCTCTTTCTCTTTTCTTTTCTGGAGGGATGTTGGAGAGGTGTGAAACTAATGTCACAACAATATAAAACCACAAATAAAATCTAACATTCCACAGTTGACTTGATTTTAAAAGCCACACACAGTACGTGTTTGCAGTCACAGCTAACCCTGATCCCGATTCTATCCCAGCCATTATGCTGACATTTGATTGATTTTCAGGTGAAAACATCACCACACATACAGCAGCACATGCATTGTTTTGTGTGTTCGTGCCAAGCAAGATCATTGCCTTTTCACCCAGACGTGTAATATGAAAGGTGTATAAATATAATTTTACGACAGCTGTGGATTCAGAGACTTATTGTCAAGCGTGTTCCTGCTGGGAATTTCACATCAGTAGACACTCGCACCTTTCACTCAGCCGTAGAAAAATCAGATTAGCCTTTGTGCTGAAAAGAACATGGGCATGTTTCAAGTTTTTTTTCTATATACCCAATTCAAAAGACTTGAATGGCAGAAACACTACATAGAAGATTACTCATAAACTGTAATGCTGCCATTTAACAAAGGAAAACATAATGGAGGAAATCACATGGTGAGGGAATGTTTATAGCTGCTATAACATAAGTGATAACAGGAACTAACTTGTCTCACGGATATGCCATAACATTCAGTGCAAACGTAAATAGTTAAAAATTATGACGTGTTGTTCATAAATCAATTAAAATTGCAATTGCTGGCAAACTGCTCTGGTATAAGAGGAATAAACCACCTCTGGATGTGGTGGTTTACGGTGGTAAAAGTGACTCTGCTTTGCATTGGGCTACATCACACCACCCTATCGTTTGTTATTTTCCTTTAGTAGCATGACCTGCAGTGTTTTACGTGTTATTCCTTACATAAGTTGTGGTATTGTAGATTGCTCTGTGCATTTTTGAGCTGTTGTAAATAGAGATGGAGTGAAAATATTCTTCTGGTTGGGACAAACTAGTCAGATAATTTACCTTTTTGAGGCCACTGTGGTAGGCTCTGGTTGAGTCAAAAATAAAAGTGCGCGTTTTACTTGGCAAAAAAAGGAGTAGAGTACCTTTGAATGGAAATAATGGATATAATGGTGGAATTTTGTACGGTAATGTGACACTTTGTCAGTAATCATGTTTTCCGAGAAGCAAAGAGACATTAATGACTCTCCACTTTCTGTCACTCTGCTCCTATCCACCCACTCTGTTTATCTCCAACAAGTTCACAAGTTTCATTTTATCCTAAAAAAAAAAAAATTAATGTCTCTGATTAAGCTGGTCTAAAAGCTAACCCATGACTTTGACCATGGCGTAGCTGTTGGTGCCGGATCAGCTGGTCAAAACCTGCAGCTCTCTTGGGATTTTCACGCACAACCTTCCACATAGTATAGTGTAGAAAACCGTATACTGTGTTGAAAAAAAAATCCAGCAGGCAGCAGTTGTGTGTGTGGAAATGTCTTGTTGATGAGAGAGGTCAGAAGAAAACTGCCAGACTGGTTCATGCTGACAGGAAGGCTATGGTAACTCAAATAACCACTCTTTACAACCGTGATGAGGAGAAAAGCATCGCAAAATGTACAACACTTTGAACCTCGACATATTGTGGTTACATCGAACCATCGTACTGTCCTCGGCAGCTGAGGTCGCGTTCTTTAGAGTTTTAACGAAGTGTTTAAGTGCCAAACCCTTCATATGCACTTTCTGACTCCTTAGTATATAAACATACCAATGTCACTCATTCATCGCAAAGTCTTGCCAAACATGTGTTAACTTATTGATCATTTATGCTGTGTTTGACCTTCTGTCTGTTCTCATTCGAATTGTCCTTTGGCCTGACTATACTAACTACCGCCTGACATTGAATTCTGTGATTTTGCAGTGTATGCTTTAAAATTTTTTTAAGATTCTCACTTTCTCTGTCTGGTCACAGCTAAGTGGGAAGGAGAAAATAAATGGCATAAGCAGCAAAACGAACATCTCGCATGAAACGAGTTAGCAAGGGACTGGCAAACCACCTTTTTTTTTTTTTTTTTTAACCCTCTTGACTGCTCCACTTCAATCAGTTCCATTTAGTTCCATAACAATGAGCCATCACTTCATTTCCTTCAGAGCGACACTGTTGTTTGCAATCAAATAAATTGACACTGTAAGGTTTTATGACAGTCTCGGAGACGTAGAGACATAGAGTGACTCAAATGAAATGATAAACAATTTGGATAAATGATATGAAAAACAGCAAAAAGCCACATTCTGCAACAGCAAGCCTGTCTACTAAATATGGCAGCTTTCTAATTATGGGCAATTGACATTTCGGAGTCCTCCAGGGAATCAATACGAGATGAGAACGGCAAATGCCAGGGCTGAGAACTATTTATTACAGAAAAGATTCAGTTCAATGTTTGCATAATAGAACAGTGCAGTTTATATTCTCTGATGCTGCTAATTATAGCAGAATTTATGATGTCCTCACGCTTTTGAACCATCTTTTCTATGGTTAAGGCACTGATCAGAAAGTAATGAGCTCTGATCCCAGAACCTCCAGACTGCCACAGTTGGGCTCTTAAAGCTCAATCATTTCTCAATTGTAAGTCACTTTACATAAAACCATCAGCTAAATGTAATGTAATGCAATGTGTTCTGGATTAATAACAGTCATAGTAGGAATAATATGGTTGAAATATAGTACTGGCATGCTTCCCAGTACATTGCCATTGACTCACACAGCTGAGACTGGGATAAAAGAAACAATTAGTCAAGCAATTAGAGTATGTGTTTAGTTCGGTTCAATGTGATTTACTGGCACTATATTATATTCTGTAGCATGCAATACAGTATTTGCATTTTTTGGTTGTTACTGTGTTAACAGTATAAGAGAATAACCATATCCTGTTATATTAGCCAAGAGAGCTAGTGGTTTCTAGCTACTGATGGGGTTAATATTGCATAAGCTCAGAAATAAGCATTAAAAATGAATGACAAATGCCATTACAGTTAAAACCAAAAACCTTTGGTCAATGGAGAATGGCTTTGAATTGAGGTTAATGTGTCTGAAAATGACTCTCCTGCCTCTTACAGTGAACTCCATCCTGCTTAATGTGTGAGTATCGGCTTATCTTAAATCAATACGCCTAATTAGTCTGTCCCTGTTTGTCATTTCTGGACCTTTTATAGCTCTTAGGGTTTATTGCAAAGACAAATCTAACCAGTAGTTTTCCTTTAATTACATCAGTGAATCAGAATGCCAGTCTGAGTCTGCCTTTTTTTTTAAATCCCCTCTTCTCCGAGTCAGGAGGTCTACAGTCTGACATGCATATAATGTTTTTCCAGTAATGGATTATTATGACTAAAGAGGGCTCAGGTGAGGTATGTGTCCAGTGCTGTGGATGAAGGATTGTACAGTAATACAGTAGTGTTGCAGCACTAGCCACACAATTTTCTTTTCTTTTTTTTTTTTTTTTTCAGGACATTAATATGCAAATGTTGACTCACCTTTTCTTTCCATCTTTCTTTTACTGACACCTGGAAAAGAGTGAAATCCTGAGAAGTACCTCACACACACACACACACACACATGTCCTTTTCACTACTACTGTCACATCTTGTAATATGGCTGACTGAGCATTTAGCTAACAATTACACAATCTGTTGGACAATATTCCCAGTTTTCACTACTGGACGGGATGCAAATTCCAGCATCCCAACCAGACGAAGAAAGTCAGGCCTGCATCTGCGATTTTGGTGGCTCTGTCAAAAAAATGCAAATTGAGCCTTATGGCACTGAATATTGTGAAGATTTGTAATGACAAATAAACTGAAGTATATCAGGCAACAAGCTTTTCATGGATATATGACACGACTTGATTGTGCCACGTGGGCAGAGCTAAAGTTTTTTCCAAGTTGCCAAGTTTCAGAAAATGAAGTAAACAAAAATAAACATTTTTCTGTTGATATTTTAAAAAAATATTTGTATTACTACAGTTTAAGCGAGGATATGTTATAGTTACAGTTTATCTGAAAATCTGAAAAATAATTTTGGCCATGTCAATATTCATTGAAAGTATCAAGAAATTATATAATTTATTTGTTTACCATGTTGGAGTATTGAAAATATTTGGCTGACAGAAATTTGTGGGTGCCAATGATTTAATAACCCCTTTGTTTATTTCAAATGAAATGCTAAATTGCTAAATTATGAATTTAAACCTATTTGGGAAATTTCCCATTGCTTTTTAAGTGGCTACTCTATGAAGTAAAGATTTTTTTTTTAATCCAGGCATCAGGTGTCTGTGGTTCTGAAAGCTTGTAGCAAGTCTGAGGAACCATGCAAAGGATCCTGTGGCAAAACAGTGCAAATGGATCGAAGTATGGAAAAAATAATAATGCGGACAAAAAGATCCTTGGTGTAGTGGGGAAAAAAGCCATAACCGCACTAACGTCGGCTCCTCGCCTTGAGCAGAGGCGTCACTGCAACAGCGAGGAGACTGACAAGTGCAACGGTGCGTCCGAGTCAAGTGACTGAGACGTCAGATCAATTAGTGGCAACGGTGTCATGTGAAGCGGATCTTAACGAACACAGGTAATGAAGAGCCTAAATATAAACGTGGAAATCCTAGTGGCAGTGGTTTGTCAGACAAAGACAAAGAAGAGGACTTCATCGGGAGTATAGATAACAATGAGGGCTTTTTGGACGTTTGTAATAATGGTAGCGTCACAATTACTACATGATCTCGTAATTCTGATGATTTGAGCTGATCCTGATCGGCTATTCCACTATCATACTCAATGTTTCCATAGAGATGTGATCACCATACTGTAGACGTGATCATTTAATCCAGTGATACTCAAAAGTGGTGTCCATGAAGCGTAGGAGGTTTGTTACAGTGGCAGAAATCACAATCCACCATTACGGAAGTTTATATATTTTTATTATTATATTATACTGGTCACGTGAATTGAAAGGGTTTAATCCAAATCTCAAAAAAAAAGTAGGCTTAGAAATAATGACAACTTGGACCTAATGAGAAAGAAATACGTTGTTCTGTGAGTGGAAAGTTCTAATAAAAAGTGCCAAACATTATTTAATATTAGGGATAAATAATGAGCCTAATGTTTGAATAGTTGGATTATGTACATGGAATAACTGTAATAAAGGGGGTCTGTGAAATTTCTTTTAAAGTTAAAGGGGTCCCGGGCTGCAAAAACCTGGAGAAACCCTGGTTTAAGTAATATATAAGCATTTATTGTTATGGTTAAATTGCTGCCCATATCATATTTCAATATTTACTTTCAGTCAAAGAATTGCTCTATAAGCAAGTTTTTGTGTAAGAGTAAAATTTAGTGGAGTTTTAATGTAGCCACTATCACTATGTCAGGGTTACGGTGAAATCGGGGATTGACTACGTTTCCCATCAGCCACTGCACTTCACTGGATCATGTCACATGACTGTTTGCACCTGGATCACATTTTGGGTTAACTAAGTATTTAAGTCTTGCACCTCACTCATTGTCTAGCTTTTGTCTTTCGTTGTTGGTTGTCGTCACGTAACGCTCTCTAGTCTATACATGGCACGTTGCCTTGAAACCATAGTTGATGTTTGTGTTGTTTGTGTCGTTCGTTTATTTTCATAAAAATAGTATTCTGCATTTGCATCCGCCTCCTCAGCAAATCCCTGACACACTAAATCTCATTGATAAAAGGTTTTTTTTTTTTCACACTTTGGGTTGTAATACAACATTTATTCTAAATATTTAAGTTAAGTACTTTAATATATTAGTTGTACTTTGTTCTCTTGGCAGCTTTTTATTATATTATATTATTTTATTTAAAATTAATTGTCAGACAAAGACTTTTTGTGGAAGTTCTACTTCCTATATCAAAACACGGATATCTTGAGGATGGGAACGCTTAAACGCTAATGAGAATACTATCTGTGTAAATAAATCTTGGAGCTAGAGAATCGGATGCTCACTATTACAGCATCTTGTTACTTTTCTCAAACTACAGCAATAACAGAGCTCTCTGCTCTCCAGGAGCTGAGTGAGGTAGATCTGAAGATTGTGGAGATCATTTATTGTCTTTTTTTAAAAGGCTACATTCGTATAATTTAGGAGACAGGGTACTGTCCTGGATTGAGTCTATACAAATAAGTCTATTATAGTCACAATTACAATCACAAGGTGCTCAAGTAAACCAGTAACGGTACCAAGAGGCATTTGGCAATGATGTCCGAGATTTTGTCATCTGTACGCCCTAGCTGTAAAACCTCCGATTCTCTAAACCATGATCGGAGAGTGCGCAGCATGGAAGCTCATGTCCATCCTTCTTATAACTCAATTACCAGCCTTCCTTGGATGAAGGACGCTGTGTCTACATCAGTGTCTGGAAGGTTTTTCCACCATGTTTAACTGCAGCCTCTGTAGTGTCCCAAATCAGCCTTTGTCATCTGGCATGTACTGATCGAGATGTTCAGCCGACGGCAATAGTTCCAAGCAACCAAGTAGTTATTAAAACAGATTTTCCACATCCGAGAATGGCTTATGAAGCAAAACAGAAGACTCATGGTGTAGGGGCAGATATAAAAGTCCTTGTCCGGTGTTTCAGGGAACGGTCTAAAACTGTTTTTAAACCCCACTCTCACAGGGTTTGTGAATGAGAAATTGTGTGTCAAGTTGCCTAAATGGGAATGGCTGCCATTCCAGCTATTCTGTAGGGAAAGGACTACTGGTAAATAGTTGCCTTTGCAGGTGAATCTTATTGAAAGCATCCAAAAAATGTAAAATATTGCATTCTGCATTCCAACTGCAGGCGGCTTAGAGGCTCGTCTACCACGCTTAATTGAAATCTCTACAAATCCTGTCATTAATGAGAATAAGACGTGCACCTTAATGGACTTTTAAACACCTTTTTTTTATGTTTAAGCTCTTCAAGTGTGGAAAATCCCCTCAGTTTACAAGGAACAAAGTGCCACACTTGACTCCGGGTTAACCGTTATATTTCAGTACAAAAAAAAAATTCACCAATATCGCAATCCATCCTGGTGAGAGCAGGCGGTTTAAAGGTTCGCCATATCACACCAGTCTGTGTGTGCCTGTTAAGAAGATACAAGATGTTTTACCTTTTGCATTCTTCCCAAGCAGTGACTTTGGCTTTTCAGAAATCGGTGTTGGTGCAGCAGCAACAGATTGCCAGGAAACTGAAAGCAGACTTCTCACCTTGAAAAAGTCTAAATTGGGAGTCTTCTGCTCTGCTTCAGAGAAGGCACTGTATTATGTAAGCCAAAGAGTAATCCATGTAGAGATAGTTGAGGCAGGTTTTCCTCTGGAAGGTAGTTTTTCACAAGCCATTATGCAGTGAAACACCTCTTCACTTAATTATTTGTGGGCCGTATTTTATGCATGCGCGGTGATGCTGTAACACAAAAATTGTGCACATTGGTAGTCAGACCTCAGACTTTCTGACAATATGTGGCACTGAAATTTACATTAGGACTGTCAATACACTGAAGCAACTATGGAATGCCATTTGAGGCCAGGATTAAATAAGTAAATATGATGCTATTAAAATTGCAGAATTTTTTTTTTTCCCATATAGAGGACATCAGAGTTGGCATTCTCTTACAGAGCACTAGCCTTCTATTAGCTCTTTATTTCAATCTTCTCAGTCATGCATCATCGTATTAGCTGTTTTTTATTATTATTTTTAAATTGTTTTTAACGTTGGATTGCATTATATATTTGAAGGCAGAGAGAGAGACATCTTTTTCAGTCCGCATTTTCTATCCCCAATTTTTTTTCAGAATCAAAGGCAAGCTCTTGTGTGTAAAGTTTACAAGTTCGCTAGTTTACTGGCCAAAATAAAGAGATTAACTAAGAGTGGTTATGATTATATTGTGAAATAAAGGATACTTTTTATACAGTCTCATTTCACTTTCAACAATGCTACTGTCTGAGTATTCCTCTATGTACAAAGCCAGCTGAACTTGATTGCCTTCTGCAGCTACAGCCTCAGTATACACTTAACCCTCAACCACTCCTCTGACTTCCATGACAGATCGTCGGTCATTAAGATATAATTATAAGGGGATGTCAATCATCATGTGTGAGAGCCTTCTACGTCCCACAGTAAAAAAAAAAAAAAAAAAAAAAAAAAAAAAGAGTAACGCAATCAATTGCTAATGTTAACTTTAAAAGCCTGCTTTATGCGTCCATTATCATGGTGTTTGCTTGTCTCATAGCAGAATATATGGCTGTGGAGTGGATAAAAGCAGACCTTATGTTGCATTAGCCTCCATCACTGTGCATTATCACTGTATAATGTATAATATAATTATTCCCCGGGTAATATCTGAGACATTATAGAGAAAGGGAGAGAAATTGAGAGAGACAGAATGGAAGAGAGAATGGGCAGTGGGTGTATAATGGATTATACACACTTCAGAGTAGAGACAAATCATATGCACCTGAATTATTGCCATGTGTTTTCTAGATGATCAGAAATCAAGCTATTGTACAGGTGAATATTGGGTGGTTCTTTCAATACACACACACACACACACATCGGTGTACAATAGTCACTACTGACCCAAAAGACTAGTAAACCTCCTGCTAGGTCAAGGTGGCTGATTATGCTTAGCGTAAATGATTTTTCATACTTTTTTTGTGACTTTTACTTATCTTACAGTTAATTGTGGTTTGTAAATTCTTTGTATTTACACAGAAGGTGTGGATTGAGATGCATGCAGTAAATGAAGAATAGCCTTTCTGCCCAATTGTGACATAAAATTGAGAGTTTATAAACACAGCCATTAACTGCTGGATGTTGGAGCTGTATATTTTATGCCAGTCAGGGTCTTACTTATTTGGACCATGTATTGTTGCTTTGACTCTACTCCAGCACACTGGATTTTAAATGAGAAATGAACTGACCTTGTGCCACACATTCCCCCTTTAACATCACAGTTCCCATGGCAATGAAAGCCATGTGCTTGTGTTTTGGTTTCTGGTTCAGGTCTGTCTCCGCCCTGTCGTTTCATTCGTTTGTTTCTCTATTGTGTGCGCCTGTTCTGTGTTATCCCATTGATTAACTTGCTGTTCTGCTTCGCAATGAAACAAAGGTTGTTTTGCCTAGTGCCTTGTTTCATAGTTTCATGTTTTTTAGTTTTGACCCTCCCTTGTTTTTCCTGTCCTACATTATGGATAACTGTAGTTTATTGTATGTCTGTTCTCCTGGACTTCTGACAATGATTCATGGTTGCCCTTGTGCGCATACAAATGTGAGCCTAGATATCCCAAGAAGATTATGTAGAGATGACTAATATTATGACTAATTGCAGTATTATTTCTATTGTATAGGTATTTATGGAAATTCTTTTCTCCTACTTGTGCTGCTGCGTCAACTTTAATTTCCCTTACGGGGGATCAATAATGGTACATCTTATCTTATCTTGTCTTAAATATGTCTTGTGGTGAATTGTTGGGCAGCTTACAAAATAGCACTTGATCCAGCACACCCAATGGTTTTGTGCTCATCTCAACTCCGAATATGGTCCAAAGACAGTGTCAGGTACCATCACTAAGGTACTTTAGCTCAGTTGTGACAGATATTCTTTAAAAAAAAGAGCAATATAAAAAATGTCTGGCCTTTTGATTTACTTATATTACAGACAACAAGAGGAATTATGACGGATAAAAGTAAACAAAAACCTTTAGGGTACGCAAAAGGTGAGAGATTGCAGCAGATTACTGTGAGATGTGAGAATCTACTGACTGACTTTCTCTTTTCTTATGTCTTTCTCTTACAGTGAACAAACACAAACCATGGATTGAGACATCCTACCATGGAGTGATCACCGAGAACATGGACACTGTCCTGTTGGACCCTCCGCTAGTAGCCTTGGACAAAGATGCTCCCATCCCCTATGCAGGTACACGTTTCCCTTCGCCGACTGAACCAAGTCCGGCTCTCTTCATTGAAATATCTCTTCGTTCTGCCATGTGTCTACATGAAAAGTAGTTCTCGGATTCTAGAGATTTAGTGGCACCTTTTCTGAAACATATCCCGACTGCTGCTCTGATTTCAGCATTATTTCAGAGTATTCTTCATTCCTGACGTTCTGATTGCACTGGTGATGCATGTTTATAGTCTTACTGACCTTGGAAATGGTAGAAAAAGAAATAAGCCTAGAACAATCTGGTTATTCATTTTAGACAAGTGCAAGAGGGGATCAGCTGGAAGTCGTGTGAAGGAAAAAAAAAAGCGATAATTATATTTGTGTGTTGGTGTCGGATAAGTGTCTGGATGTGCCAGCTGGAGAGTAATTTAACAGCAGTGATAATTTTATAATATTTATACAAAGAGGCAAACAAGGTACTGTGACAGCACTTCACAGCTTATTAAATGGCAAAGGATGGAATTAATTTTCTTTCTGACAACCTTGAAAATCTGACTCGGAAACCTTTTTTTGCATACAGCATTAGCCCTGATAATAATCAGGCATTTTGCTCTGCCTCTCAGCAAGCGCAATTCAGTTGTAAAACTAATACAGTGTACTTGATAGAGTCCATGCCCTCATACTTTGAGGAGTTTTTTTTTTCCCTTTTAAGCAGCTTGTTGACGGAGCACGTAGCTGATTTACACAACAATGGCACAGGCACCAGTTTCTACCTCACATATCAATATCACATATCATGTGCATTGGCTACACTTTTATTTTTCATTAAAGAATTTATTGAAAGTCACACTCAGCAGCATGCGATTGAAACCAGGCAGAATATCCAGCTCTTTTGCAATATTTTGACCAGCAGCTGTTGTTCTTTGCTGAGCTATGATTATTGTTTCATTAACCTTTACTCACCATTGTAACAAAATAACCTTCCTTTGCACTGCATTTTATAAAATATATTTAAATAATTGTGAAATCAGCACGGAGTTTCAAATGTACATTCTGTTTGTGTGCCTGCTGTATCTGTGCTTCATTAAGGAGATTCATTTTTATTTAACCTGATAACTGACGACAAAAACAACACAAACTTGTGCTTTCGTCTCTTTCAACGAGAGAATAAATGCACACCTGCAGATTGAAAATAGATGTTGGTGAAATTCAAAAACGTTAATCTATACAAATCAAAAATGAATGAAGGAAGTAATAAAGGAATGAAAGCATCTTCTTTCTTGTTTAGTCAACGTTTTGTGCTTAGGCAAAATGGCACTGTATTAATTTATGCATAGGAATGAAAATGTCCCTTGGATAAAGAGCCAAAGTGGAACATTGAAAAGAAATCAGTCTAGGCTTGGACTCATGGACTGAAGATTGCTGAAATTTCTGTCTTGATAAAAACATGAACAGAAAACTAATAGATTGGGTCCGGAAGCCTAAGCACAGTAACCGAAACTCAGTAAGCCTAAAGTGTGCCGGTTTGTCTGTCAGCTTCCTGTCATGCACGTTAAATTACTGCAGTGCTATTCCCACGCAGAGTCAGAAAAAGCAGAGCAGACCTGTTTTCACAAGGTGGTTTGCGTTTCTGGCTCCAGAGTCAGGAAAAACAAATATTGCTGGTTACAGTAGATTAGAAAAGGTGATGCAAATTCTCAATTTCTAAAACTATATCTAAAACACCTTACACATGGAGGGGATTTGTTTATCTTCACTCGCACAGGGTGAATGTATCACTGGGAAGATCATGTTGATGGCTACTAAAATGTTGGTTGTTGTCACTCATTCCCTTCACTATCTTCACTATGTCTTTCTGGCTACACAAACTAGAGCATAAACTCTTGCCAGTAAAGTGTGGGAAGCATGCAGCTGTACTGCGGTAGAAATGATTAGCAAATAATATTATTATCTTGAACCACAATAAAACATGACCAAGACATGGAAGACCCTAGCGTGACCCTGCTACACAAACGTTTGAGTCATTTATATGCTGTTTAGTAATGCAGAAAGATGTGGAAGAAAGATTGACCTTGGTAATATACACTACCCATTTAGAACAGTAGAAAATAACACTATAATAACGCACATAGTAATATAAAGGTGAATATTATGTTTAAATGGACCAGTTGTCCAACATATGCATTTTGCCACCCACTTCCACAGATGCTCTTAACCAATCCCACCCACTCCCACAGATGGTCTTTCCAATCCCACCCACTCCCACAGATGCTCTTAACCAATCCCACCCACTTCCACAGATGCTCTTAACCAATCCTACCCACTCCCACAGATGGTCTTAACCAATCCCACCCAGTTCTACAGATGGTCTTAACCAATCCCACCCACTTCCACAGATGGTCTTAACCAATCCCACCCACTGCCACAGACAATTTTGACCAATCTCACTCACTCCCACAGACAATCTTGACTGATCCCAACCACTCCCACAGTCTTGACCAATCCCATGCACTCCCGCAGACCATCTTGACCAATCCCACCAGCACAAACACTCTTACCGAGTCCCACCCCTCCCACCCAAAGATCACAGCCATTTTTGCTCTCTAACACTCTTGGCCATGGATCACTGTGGCACCAAACTCAAACCCATGATCTCCAGACGATAGCTCGAACGTTTTTCTGTTGTGTCTCTCAGGAGACCTCAGCGGACACTCTTGCACAATCCCACCCACTCCCAAAAACACTTGACCAGTTTCCCCCACTGCCACACACTCTAGACCAATCCTATCCACTCCCACAGAAAAAGGTGACCAATCCCAACCAGTCCTTGAAGACTCTCTTAACCAATCCCACCCACTCCTACAGACACGCTTCTCTAATCCCCTTTTCACAGACAGTCTTGACCTTGTAGCTTCTAATGAATGTAGTTGGTTCTATATCTCGGAGCATAAAAGTCAAGTAATTTCAAACACAGTGACCCAAACCAGAATAATGTAGCTATTGAAAATGAATGCAAAAATGAATGAAAGTGTAATGTCCAATTTACACGAGATGTGGTAAACAGGGCACTGCACAAATTCCATGTTAATGAACACGGCTTTATTTCATCTCACGAGCTTCATGTCTGACAGTCCGCTCCTAGCCATATGAGATTATTTTTGCTAAATTATGCCAACATGAGATTCTGGACAGGTGTTTAAACTCCCTCTGGCACTAATGGACTCTGGGTCAGTGTTGTTTGTCAGGCTGAGAAATAATTATGGGAGTGTGTGAGAATGGGGCAGTTTTGCGTGCACGCATGTGTGCCCCATGTTTTCATGTCATAGACTCAATGACTAATTTGCCATATTGATGTCTATTATCTAAGAGTCTCCCTCGGCGTGAAGATATATGCCTGGAGAACTATTCACAGCAGTGTGGTCCTAATTATTCACTTGGGATTTAGCAAAATGCTGTGTAGTTCTTTCACTCTTGTTAACACTTAATGTGGTGCTAGTGTAGCTGTTCTTGTTTTTCCCTCTTACACATGTGCGTTTGCTTTACAATGTTATTGGCTTGGAACCAAACCTACACAGGCCTGAGGAGGCTTATCTGGACACCTTAGACCTAC
This sequence comes from Pangasius sanitwongsei, assembly GCA_037576675.1. NCBI lineage: Eukaryota > Metazoa > Chordata > Actinopteri > Siluriformes > Pangasiidae > Pangasius > Pangasius sanitwongsei. The sequence continues at coordinate 27,471,704 of CM075006.1, forward strand.
AGCAGAAATGATCAATGGTAACTCATTATATCATGTCACTTACTGGGACTGGATTGGGAAAAAGAAAAATCACACTTTTCGCTGATGCTGAGAACTTACAGATATGGGAAGGTGTAAGCTTTACAAACTTGTAAAGACACTGAAGAGGTGATGAAGAGGTGATGAGCTGGGACCATTTTTCTGTTTCTGAAAGTGGCAGTGAGTGTGTTTTGCATAAACGTGTATTCCTGTTACCATTTTTCTTCCAACAGAGAGCATTGCTGTTTAACCCTTTCATGCATAGAGCCCATGCTTATAGATAGTCAATTTAAGGATGTTTTTGGAAAATGTAAGATGTATATCACCTCCCAATCACTTGAGACAATCACTGTAATTTAGCATAAATTATCATCCTGAATTTTTCTGCTCTCTATAGACCATTTGCCATTCTCAATAACTGAAACATTGCTCTGGTATATCTTTTAGAGACTTTCTTCACAAAAATCCCAAAATAAGTTTAAAACTCCAAAGAACGTTTAAGAATCCAACGAACACCTTAGCTTTTTGAAACTTTTTTTTTTAATTGTAGTTTTTTTTTTAACCTCTGAATGCAGCTGCATTCTGCACCATTGCAAATTTGTGTCAAGAATATTGCTATATTTTGTTCAAAATATTTCGATATTTTCAATAACATCGAAAGGCTTTCCAGAATGTTAACATTTTGTTATTTCTAAAGACACTGGAGGAATTTTTTAAGGTTTTAATGTTTTGTCTTTTTTACTCGTGGTATTCCTATAAATGGACAATCCGTATGCTTTTTTAATATAAGTGAAATTTAGAAAAAGTAAAATCAAAATTCAGATGACATACAATTTTAAGTAAAATAAAACATTCAAAGAATCTGGATATGATTTTTTAAATATTTTTTTGCATGAAAGGGGGTAAAATTAATTGATTTTGAAAAGAGTTTGAAAATAAGGGTGCTGCTAAGATTTTGAAGCTCATAAAAAAAATATTAAGACATACCAACCTTTTTTGCACTTGCTTTAGACATCTCGCCTCTCAACGCTTTTTGAAGATTTCTTCTGTCCCCCACATAAATCAATACGGATATAGATGTTTGGAGCACTGAGCAGATACTGCTACAGATGATGACATTGCATTACGGCCCTGTGCTTATATGGGATGGTGCTGATTTCAGCTCTTGTGAATCCTTCACTGTTATTTACTTGCCATGAATACTTCAACTTACTCCTTTGGTATAATAAAATGTCTTCAATGCATCATTTCAAATGCCTTAATGATCTAATTGGCTCTCTTTCATATCCACTATATTTAATCTATGTACGTATAACTGTGCTGTGTAAGTAGAGAAAGAGAGATTCATGGCAAAAAAATTCACAACCTTAAAAAAAAAAAAAAATCCAGAAAATCGAAAACAGACAAACTACTATAAAAGACGTGTCTCTCCTTGACTACCTGGATTTAAACGAAGATAGATAGAACCGGTTGCAGAGATTCCCCCAATGAAGACGTCTCCAGATACATCATTAAGTCTAACATCCTTTACTTCTATTTGTAGCCCATTAAGTATTCTTATCTTGAAACATTTCCTTTAACTCTCTTGTTGAACTCTCTTCTCAAACTTCACCCTTGAATTTCTTAAGCATCCTGCCTTCAAGCTTCGGTAACTGAAATCGCTGTATAGCGATAAAGAGCTTGGAGATTGGAGCTGAAAAACCTAGATAAATGAGTGGATAAACATAACCATTGCAGAGGATTCCAGACAAACATGATATATGATTGACTTATTGTATAATTGCATGAATGAGGTGGTGTACAGGTGTCCCTATTAAACTGGCCAGTGAATTTATAATTAAGGCGTAACCCTACATTCATACTAGCTTAGGGGTCAGATTAGCAAAGCAACCAACGATCTCTGCTAATTCCTTCCAAGCTTTTTTTTTTTTCAGTAATGTCTCTATACACATTTAATGAGACGTCTTATATAACCATGATAACATGAAACCACGGTTATAAGTTTTCATTCCATTTTTGTGCGTCAAACAGTAAATGGGAAATAACAACTGCAGGTAAAAACTAAGGTTGCGACAGGGGGAACTGAAAAGAAAAGAAAAAAACTCAGACCACACATGCCATAGCATTATTCCGAGGAATCATTTGAGCTAATCCTTTTGGATTTGTTGCTTTAGAGCGCGATTACTTAATTTGCATGCGAACATAAAAAAATGAATGGTCGTCTGTCGCTTTGTCGATCGCTAGCGTGAACGTAGGGTAATCTATAAAGTTTCTAGAGAAACAAGACATTTCTAATAATTAAAAAAAAAAAAATCCTTCATCAGCCATGCAAGAGAATTGCTTCTCAGGCTGTAGGAGGTGAAACAGGATGTACATGCCTGGCAGGTGACAGGAAGTGACAGGCTAGTTCAAACACAGCCCAGTGAGCCGAGGTGCAGTGTACATGCTAGAACTTAATTACACGTGAGAGAGTGAACAGCTGAATCCAGGCCGCTTTTTTCTGTCCACTTTACTGTCACGCATATGAATGGGGCACCCGTAGTCCTGACAAGCCAATTAGATCCATATATGCATATCTCCGTCAGCCTATTCACCTTGTTCAAGGAAGCATAAAATGAGTAAAAAATACACTGTGGAGCCTGTGTCCATCAAAATCCGTTAAAGCTCCTTCCCTCCACCTCCTCATGAAATCTATATAACAGAAAATAAATTGATGGTCAGTCTATTCCACTACATCTGTTGGCTGTAGATCAGATTGCAAGTGATGTTAAAGAAAAAATATTGTAGCGTTATCTGGGAGCTAGCTGTGTAAAGGTGTGGTAGATAAAGCACTACGTATAAATCTGGCTGTGTGTCTGGTAGAGATTCATTGATACCGATACCGATATTGCGCAAGACATCTCAGAACAGTTTTAATGGGAATCAGAAAGCTCTGCTGTTAAACAAATTCACTTCAACTCCAACTCCATAAATGTGAATTCATATATGTGTATATATATATATTTTTTTCCAAAACAGGGTGTAAATCAAAATCTAATTACGAAGTTAGTACTGAGCCTATGAAAAGCACATTTTATTGCCTCGTATATTATAAACGCTTATCCCAAAGCACTGTTGAATTCTCAATTCTGATTGGTTAGAATGTGTGGAATAATTTTCTATAACAGCCTGACTCAGACAGGTTTATGTGCATGTGCTGTTTAGGTGGCATTTTTTTTTTATTCTTGTTCTTTAATAAATAAAAAAAAAAATGTTAGCGTTGTGGTATAAGAGAGATAAAATACTTTGGAATGTGCTGTTGTAGGAAAATAATGAACTTCATGGTGAGTCCAGGAATATATCCTTGATGGGAAAGCAGTTGATCACAGGGCACTTTGCAGAAACACAATAAAACACTCATTTGGAACACCTATTGGGTAGTTTTTGAGAGTTAGGAGTAAGCTGGAGAACCCAGAGGAAACCCGTGCATACATGAGGAGAACATGTATAGAAACGCTGAAATCAGGATTGAATGGGCAACCCAGGAGCTGTGAGGCAGCAGCTGTACCTACTGCACCCCTGTGCTACTCTCATGTATGATTATTCCTGGGTATTAGTGGTGAATTCAGAGTAGTAAGAATTCGTGCATCTGCAGTCAGTGCAGGTTGTGGGGGGTATGGTTCCCTGTTTTGCTTTTCAGCCCTGACCCAGGGCCAGGACACAGGCCTGTCTTCAAGGTTGGTCGTCCTGTTTTATGACGTTTTTGTTCATGTTGTTATCCAGGTAGAAATATCACAAGGTTTCAGTTTCAGAGTCAACTTGCATGTCAATCAGCATGCGGTCAAACTCTTTAATTTAGTTTTAAATTATACTGTAAATTATTTGTTCACCTTATGAAATTCTGTTACAGCTATTCGAAAAACACAGAGGATGCTCTCCTTCTGTCTTAGCTTCAATGTGTACACACTAAATCCAACGTACACTACACCCACAGATGAAGTAACCTGGCCAGGGTGCCGAACCTCTCCGTACATGTGGGACAACATGACTACTCGGGGACAAAGCTGCCAAAGTAGCGGTGATCTCGCTGGCCATCCTGGGGCCATAAGTAGGACCCTTATCAGAATCACATACAGTAGACGGCGATCTTTCATGCGAGCAGAATTCACCACCTCATTCCACCCTGGATATTGATGTATCTGTTCATCAACTGGAACAGTAAATGGTGGTGTCTCAAAACTGGTAATAAGAAGAATTAGAGGGCCGGATAGACTACTCTCACTTCCTACTGGTTGGTGTGTTCTGGTCTCACAGCAACGGTCCACACACCCCTGTAGCCCTGTGACACCACAGTGCTCCCTCACAGCATCCGTGGTGACTAAGTCTCTCCGATTTGACACTGCTCCCCAGTGGACTCCTCTTGCTGAGATGAGGACACATTTTTGTCTGTGGTATTTGGGGTCTTGGAAGACTGCTAAAACCTTCTCCGTTCTATCGGGCCCAAGGGAACTACCACTGTTGTCAGCATCCTGCCTGAATTCGATTAGCAAGCACAATAATATCTTTCACATGTTGTGGTGACAGAGTGGATAGCAAGCTCAATTAATCCAGCTTTATGTTGATAAATGGCCTGTTTTGGAGCTTTTTTTTCTTTGTTCACAATGAAACTGAGCACCACAATGTGGATCGCCTGCTCTTTGGTGGGGCACAGAGAGCCATAGGAGTCACTCTGTCTTTTAAAAGTGACAGGGCCGCCTGCATACATGTTAAGTTCCTAAAGAGAGGATGACCTTAGAATTCAGATGCCTGTCCTTGATCGATCCACAGATCCACATGAACCATCCCTGTGGCTGCATGGCCACTGCACCACCATGCCATCCTACGAGGTTATTTAATCAGTAAGAGGGTGAAGTAGCTTATTGATATCGGGATGATAAATGGTGCACATAAAAAAAAAACAGGTTGTAAGAAATGTGACAGGACAGGCACAGGTTTGGAAAGAAAGAAACATAACATCGATAGAAATGATCAGTAGAAAATAAAAACGTTTGCCAGACTTGATGTGAAAACACCACAACTCTTAATCGAAATGTTGGCCAATCACTTGCTGGCCTTTTTTTTTTTTTGTTGATGGCACGAATATGTTGCGTTACATTAAAAAACTGTTTATTAGAGGATAAGGGCTGTGCCTAGATGAAGACGTTTCCCTGTCCCCAGGAATTCATATACTTGTTTTTTTCCTCTTAGACTGTATCACTGCACTTTACTAGCTACCGATCTCTCTGCACGCTACTGTGTATAAGCTACCAGATTTTATTCTGCATCATTTACAAGGATATTCTTTAAAAAGTGTGACAGTGGAATGATTCTATAACATGATAAATACATAGGGGAAAAAAATCTATCACAGTAGCATTTTTGGCCATATCACTCAGCTGTATTATAAGAATAACAAAACAAATGCAGTTATAGAACATTTCCTGTAAGTGTACATAAAGAAGTAAATGTAAACATTGTTGAAATGAGAGTGGTCTGAGGAAGTCATATAAAGCACTCTATCCATTAGAGTAAGGAGGTGGTACTGCACATCACCAGTATGCTAGTGGTTTTTTTCTTTTTCCAAAAGCTTGGCGGACAAAAGGCACTGACCCATTAGTTTTGACAGCAGACAGAGCCAATAATTACACATTTCAAGCACTTCTTTGAGCCTTGAATGATGGCTCCCCCCACTCCCATCCACTGTTCTGTCACTTGTTAACAATGCCTTTCATACACTTGCCTCTTCCACTGAGTCCGCCCACTTGGACCTTCTTCTTCCAACCTCGTAATACTCGTGGAGTGTGAAGAACCTTTTGTGCTCTGTGCTAACCTTGGAGACTTGTGAACTGGTGGTACAGTGCTTGTTGTATGCCTCACTTTCTTTCAATTACATTCAATCAACAAATTATCTTAGTTTGTAATTACTGACGCTGTCCCAAATGGTGCCCTGAGCTCTGCGGTTCTTCACTTTGGTGATTTGAAGTGCAAAATTGATATGTACAGGTATGCCTCATGGTGTTCAGCTAGCCCATGCCAGATGCAAGGCATGAAAAGGTGCTCCTGAGTGAAGCAACAAAAAAAAGGTTCACCCTACCATTACCCTTCACTGCGAGTTCAAATCCATATCCAGGGAGCACCCCTGTTCTCTGGGTGGGATGGATGGCATAGTCTCTCTCTCTTTCTCTCCTGTCAATCACAGAAACACTAGCCAATCATAGGCATCTGTGGCCTCATGTATGTGGAAGAGGGTAAATAGCACTTTCATGATCTGCAGTTTGAAAAGATACAGTCGACATCACGTGTCTTGGAGGAAGCACATAATACGTTTCATCCTCCCTGGTTGGTAGCTGTTGTATGATGGGGAGAGCTGGATGGTGGGTGGGAGTTGACGGGTGACCAAATTAGGAAGAAGACGGAGGGAAAAAGCATGCAAAAACCAGAACAGCAGCTGGCATTAGCGGCTCCTTTATCAACTTTACCAATGGGAAAGACATCACCACAATCTAGTTGTCACTCCTTTTCACACGTCTGATCAGCCTCCCTTCTTTATGTTTCATTCCACTCCCTCTCTCCAGCCCACTTCTCCTGCACGAATTCCACCCACTCCAATTTCTTGAGCAGTTTTCCTTTCTTTGAGTAAATGAGACTACAAATATTCTACATATACATACTATATAGTAACCTGCTGCCTTGACCTTTCTTGCTTCAAGCCTCTGTCCTTTTTCCTCCAGATCAGTTTTCACTGTGCCCTTTAAGCTCTGCCTTTCCAATGACATTTGAGGACAGAATGGTTGAGAGAAAGCGAGGGAACAGTAAAAAGACCCCACTGATATCAAAAAGTATTAGTCATATATTCACTCTTTCCATTTTTCTCTGTATATGTATTTTTTTCTGGCAATCAGTGGCATCATGGAACATTTTATTTAGCTCTGTTTATGTTGTCTGCTGCTATAATGAACTGTGACCTCCTAGTGCTGAGTTTTATGTTTAAGAAGTTATGGCGTTTAAACAGTATCTTTAATAGAGAGCGCAAGGGCATCCACCCTGTGCATTCAGAGCGGTATCTGCAAGTGTGCTCATTAAAATGAATGCAGGTGCCTTGAATTGCGCCTTGACTCGCAAGCAAATTGTAGACGCTGGTGAGTGATGGAAAGGAAGTGTGCGTGACTCGGAGTGCAGAGAACTGTGGAAGTGCTCTCATGCGTAATAGTTTCTCTGCATGCTTGCTTCAATGCTCCATGCCTGCGAATACCTTTGTTCACATGCAATTCATGGCACCTTGCGGAAAGCAGAAAGAGCAATCAACTCTTTTTTTTTTTTATATTCTAATATGCAATGTTTAGAGAGGTATACCAGCAAACTCCTACTGTAATAGTATATCTTGGAATTTATCCATCTGATACTGGGTTATATCTGTTTTAATAAATTGCTGCCAGATTTAACAGATCATGGTAATCAAGAGACTGCCCTATGTAAAACAAGCAGTAAGGGCAATTAGCTCTACGATAGAGCCAATAGATTAGATATTCAGCTTTCATTTCCTGATATTTACGTCTAGATATGTTAAACAACTTAAAACATGGTTCCTTGTGTTTGAACCCACCCATTTTTCAAGTGCTCAAAAATATTGGAACATGTAACTGACAGGGCTTTCGTGTTGCCCAGGTGTGGCCTGATAGCTTTTCAATTTTTCAATTTATTTATAAAGCACATTTAAAACAACTTTCATTGACCAAAGTGCTGTACATAAATCATAAACCTAATTACAGCATTTAAAAAAAATGCACAAACCTAATCGCTGCATTAGTATTGCATAGGCGTGTAAACAACAGTAAAATCCATATAACCTTAAAACAACCCAATCACCTATCATTAAAAGCACAAGAGAAAAGATTGATTGTTTAAACAATTTATAGCTCTGAATGTCTACTCTTGGTTTGAGCCCTTGGTTTCGCCTGTGAAGACTGCATTTGTTGTTACAAAGGATAAACCAACATGAAGACCAGAAAGCTGTCTATGGGAGAAAAGCAAGCCATTTTGAAGCTGAGAAAAGAGGGAAAATCTCAATTTTGGGAAAATTCAAAAATCACTACTTTACTCATACACTATTTACAATGTAGACTGTAATGTAGGGCAGCAGTAAGGTAGATTCCTGACAGAATTCAGACTAGTGAACGCTCCAGAAACACAGAATTGTGTTGTGCAAACCATTCAAGCGTTACAAATTACTGATCTACCTGAAACTGCAATATTATAGAGGTATTGATCAATTTTCTGTATTAAATAACCAACTAACAAGTATCTGTTAGGTATACTGGTTGTTACATTGGACAACTACATCTCAAGCTGAAAGAAATTGCCATGCATTATGGCACTTGGTAGTGTGCATAGGTTGTATACGGGATTTTCGATGCACTAATGGTGATAATATAGTGAATTATCTAGGGAATATATTGCATCTACTGAAAATTCTGACCATTCAAAATGGCTGCACCTTAAAGAGTGCAGTATATGGTGAACAGTGAACAAATTCGGACATGCCAATTCTCTGTTTAACAGGTGTTTTTGCGAAGTCAACACTTGTTATTCTGCCATATGTTCTTATGTACATGACCTTTCGCCTAATGTGGTTGACTTCAACTTGTGATATAGCCCAGACCATGGAGTATATATTGCCGGAGGGGAACAGATCTTTATCTCCTCAACACACACACACACACACACACACACACACACACTTTCCTGACCATTGTTTCTAATCCTTGACAAGGCATGCATTGCAAAAAAAACACTGGAGTTGATATAATAGCAAGACAACATCCTTTGCAGTATTGTTTTTTTTCACTTTAGCAATGGCGTCAGCAGATGTTTCATGGTCGTGTGGGCAGGTCTTCTCTATGGCATAACAGTAAACCAAATTAATTCTCTCGAGAGGTACGCTTTTATCTCCTCACCTGCATATGGAAGATGAAAGACACAAGTAAACACCCATAGTTCATTATTACAAGGCAATAACTTGCCATAATTAAATTGTATGTGTACAAGGAAAAATAAATCCCACTGAGCTCTCAGTACAGCTCTCATAATTGAATTCTTCTTGGCAAGAAATTGAAAGGGGCCAGTTAACAATATACCACTGAGACAAGAATCTAAAATATTTAGGTCAGTAATTTTGCAGTGCCCCATTCAACATTCCAGACTTGCAAGCTCTGTTATGGAACAATGAGATTCTGCATCCACAGTAAAGAAAATTGTGAACATGCAGTCATTCTGGCTCACCCAGCAGGAGCAGTAAAACTAAATCCACACAGTACCCTGCAAGAACAACCTTCTTTGTGAACATTTAGATCTGATGATGCCTTGTTGAAATGGTGGTGGGATTGAAAAGCTGGGTGTGTGTATATGAAACTCATTATACCTGTTGTTTTTACTGTTTCAGGAGAAATTTGTGCTTTTAAGATCCATGGACAGGACACTCCATTCAAGGCAGAGGTATTAAACAAGACTTCAGGGGAAGGAGTTTTGAAAGCATCTGCTCCCATTGACTGCGAGCAACAAAAGGAGTTCACCTTCATCATTCAGGCTTATGACTGTGGGGCAGACGTCTCAGGAGACAGTTGGAAAAAGAGCCACAAGTGCGTAGATGTTCTATGTAATCTGGATGGATCATAAAACTTACCCTTAAACTTGCTGGAAATGAAATTTACATCACTATACACACTGCAAATTTAACACTAATCTTGCTTATCTGGAGCTAATGCTTATCTGGCTTAGACATGGAGTAGGATGCAAATTCTCAAGGTATTTAGAGAATTCATCTACATTCCTAATTTCACTATCTGTATTTTGCAGCTATGTCATATTTCACAAATATACTTCCTATCTGCTGCAAATATAATGTAGCTTTAGCTTACGCACATGCTATTTTTCATCATTTCAGTAGACGTTAAGTAAACACGTATCAGTGTTTGTACAAGCAAGCACACTGAGCAGCCGTTATAATGAGTGATAAATGAGTGATCTGTGAGTAGTTAAGTATATCTGGCCCTGTTGGTTTTCCTACCTTTCTATTGCATTTCAATTCCCCATTTGTGTTAGGGTTTCAATGCAACTTTGTCCGTTTATTTTCTACCTCTCTGCACTCCTCTCCATTATTCCATCCTTGCTTCATTCTGTGCATTAGAGCAGTGGTCCACATCCAGGTCGAGGACGTGAATGAGTTCTCTCCTTTTTTCCATGAGCCGGTGTACCAGGCCACAGTGACGGAGGGGAAGATTTATGACAGCATTGTGCAAGTGGAGGCCTGGGACCAGGATTGCTCAGCCCAGTACAGCCAGATCTGCAACTATGAGATCATTACACAAAACACACCTTTTGCCATTGACCGCAATGGTGAGGCTCCTTTCTTTCTTTCTTTCTCTCTCTCTCTCTCTCTCTCTCTCTCTCATGCACACACAAACACACAAACAGAAAGATAAATGGGGACAATAAAGACTAGGCCCTCTGCTGTACCACTACTTCCTGCTAGTCTGCATTATCCACAGAACATGGATATAAAAAGATGTATGAAATTCTTACTTTCCTTCAACCATTATTTATCTCTGTGACTTTTCTGTGTATAGTAAATAAGAATCGATTGCATTTTGTAGCTTACATATTTGAAATAGTAACATAGGCAAAACCTAGTGCTTAGACACTGTCTATTCCCAGCAGCATGAACGGACAAGATGGTTCACTCTCCAAGTGTTAGAAGAGATAATCAGGAACACTATGTGAGGGAGACAAGAGGAAAGCCTATTTCATTCCCTGGCCATATGTTGCACTCACACACACACAAACACAACAAGCAAAAGAAGATGTCAAGAATGATTTAGCCTTAATTTACATCCTTGACACCTTTTCAGTGGTGTTAGGATATGCATGTGTCTCTGTGAATGTCTTAAAGCCTCAGCCCTTGTTCTGTCAACCACTCACCTTCTTCTCCGCAATCACACATACTGATGCATAAAGGTGTGACTTGCATTTTGAAACCATTGGTATAAACGTTTAGTCACATAGCTACTACTATTCAGTCACGGTCAGACTCAGTAGCTCCAGTTTTAGCCCTGGAGCAGATGGTGGCCAGTAGAGAACTTGGAGGTGAAAAATGTTCTCTTTTTAATGAGGACAACTGTCTCACACTCTCACTGTACCTGCTTTTAGTGGCTACAATAGTCTAATTTGCTTATACATACTCTCACATGCATACAAACACCTATTTTGAACATACACTTCCTTACCTACATGTATACTGTAGATGTATATAGTATGATGCTTTATTATGTGGTACAGCTAAACATTTGTGCATGATCTGTAGGTAGTTATCTTCTTGTGTGCATGCACATGCAAGCTGAGACCTTCCGACAAAATCAGAAAGTGAACTATGATGCGGTATTTGTGTAGAGCCATCTTGCCCTTTCTTTTTCTCTACTTGGAGCTGTTTGTTTAGCAGCTTTTGACTACAGTCGGAGCTACAGATAATGTGTCCTAGCCTCATCTCATCTATTCTGCCATGGTGAGTGTATTTTTATACACTACCAACACTTTTCTATGAATACAGCATGGAACTCAGCGTGGTGCCTGCTAGCATTGAGCTGGCTTTTCCTTGTTCTCATTGCTTGCCTTATTCCCATGCTCATCATGCTGGTTCATGTAGGTGAACATGCATGATACCTATTTTCATGTCCTCCCAAACGATATCTACCTTTCAGCCTCTATATATTGTCATGGGTGTTTTTCAGAAAGCTAGATTCACTGAATTCTAGCCACCTTGTCACCTCGATGTTTGGCAGACAGTGATATGCTTGCCAGTCAGATTCAGCCAGGTCACTGTGTGGGACTTGTTGAGAATGATGGGATTGATATCAGAAGCTGTAGTGGCAGTAGGCTTGCTGGAAATGCTTGCTTTTGGAATTTTATCATCAACCTATGGCTGGAATATAAATGCCACACCCAGGGGTGCATTCTTGTCTCAGTGAGAGGGGAAATAGGCTTTAGCTTGCTGGAGACACAAGGCATTTGTAACAAAAGGAGTCAGGTAATCGGAACCATCGGAATTAGGTAAGCTGCTCATATAGTATGGAAAGCAGTGTGGCACTTCCTTGGTTCCATGATTGGCATGCATCCCATAGGTCGATGCATTGCTCGATTTGGACAATACTAGCTTATCTCTGGGTACTGCTAGGTAGTGATACGTTCCTATATACACTATATGTGTACACTGCATCACAGCACCAAGGATGGCATTTTTCTGGGGCCTCAAATGTATTATGACCTTTCTGAAAGGGCTGTGGCGCCCCTGTCTGCCACATTGTCTGCCACACGATCTCCCCCTTCTGCTGGACTTTCTTAAAACCTGCCCTTATGAGACTATGAAAGATGTATTAAAATGGGCATTTTTGAAAACTGCCTTTTTGCTGCCAATTACTTCAACAAAAAAAGAATGAGAATGGCGATAATCTCACCTTGCATGCATTGGTGGCCAGCTGACACTATGGTGACCTTGTGGTTGATTTCTTTCCTGGTTCATGTCAATCAGTTGAGGGGACTTTGCAGCATTCCTTGGAGCTAAGCATTCCTTGCTTTTCCCAGTATGCACTATTTAGACCAGCTCTGAGACCGTCTGTCCCAGAGGACAGACATGGAAGTGAAGTGACTTGTGGCCAAGTATGGTGACCCATACTCAGAATTTGTGCTCTGCATTTAACCCATCCAAGTGCCCGGGGAGCAGTTGGGGGATCGGTGCCTTGCTCAAGGGTCTCACCTCAGTCGTGCTATTGAGGGTGGCAGAGAGCGCTGGTCATTCACTCCCCTTCACTACAATCCCTGCCGGACCCGAGACTCGAACCCACGACCTTCAGGTTCACCTTCGGGTTACAAGTCTGACTCTCGGACCATTAGGCCACGACGGCCACGACTGCCTCCTCTATGGACTAAGCATAGACCAGCCATCACTATACCACAACAGTGTCACGTTTCTGTCCTTATAGGCACTGTGGTTAGATAAGTGGGTCTGTGAACCCAGGATTCCTGTCGGGGTTCCTTATTAGTTATTCAGTGCCAACCCAGTGAGAAGGTTCCAGGGAATGGTGGCTGTATGACAGTGATATTTATTGCACATACTGTGTCACTTTATAAGGTCTCTTCATGCATACACATACACACAAGAAAGTATCCAGATGATTTTTCACTGGCCCTGGTGGTTATTTGACATTCATAGAACCACTATTACAAATGTAGCTAGCAATGTGTATGACTAAATGCCAAAGAGGGAAGTCATGTGAAATTGTAATTGATTTGAATGGAATTTTGCTTCACCTTTTTTATATGTTTCTCCTTCCTGAAGGCAATATTCGGAACACGGAACATTTAAGTTATGACAAGCAGCAATACTACGAGATCATGGTGAGCGCATATGACTGCGGCCAAAAGAGGGCGAAAGAGAGCGTGCTTGTCCAAATCCACGTCAAACCCATGTGCAAGCCTGGCTGGCAAGGTTAATTTGATGCTCCTTTTCTTACCACTTCAACACCACAACATGTTGTTGTACTGTGATTCCACGATCACCATTACTGATACCTTTTACTGTAACGCATTTTACATACTGTTTCTCATTTACAGTAAGTTCTGAAGTCTGGCCTTATCAAGTGCAACAAAAGTGTATGAAATTGTCATATTCCTATTATAATTACTTCTAGAGCTTTAATTTTCCAGAGCCAATGATTCTGGTGCACTGTGTCAAATCTGTAGGTAAATTCACTCAAATGTCAGCTACCATTCTTGCATATAGAGCTCTAAATTAGTCACTGAATTAAAGGGGGATTAACATGCCCCACTTTTTCTTCGTGTTAAAAATGGACACTAAATGAGTTCTAAAAGTCTTTTGGATTTAATTTATTTATGTTGAATACCTATGTAACACTTTTGTGCATTTGGTTTTCCAGTGTTTTGGATGATATGTGTAGAGGAACATAATAGATGTTCTTCAGTCACTGTTCTGTTTAACAACTGTGAAGTACCTACCCATGTATTACCAGAAGTTCTTAGAATAAGGATAAAAGTGCCTTTAGAAAGGAATAAGAATAATCCTTGGGATAAATCATGTTAAGTCTGGTTTAAAAAAAAAAAAAAAAACATTGGAAAATTGAGCATCCAGTGTGGAGAACTGCTTTCAGTCAAGTTTTAAATTTAATGCAAATGTATTCCAATAACAATTTCCACACTGAGCAAAGTAATCCAAGCTGTGTTTCCCCTTCATATCACATAATTAAATCATCTTACCAGTACTTGTGCAGAGGCAAATTTACCAGCAAATGCATATCTTGCTGTTGCAGGTCACGTTTCCAAATGCTTGTTAAAATGGGAGCTGAACTTTGTTGATCTGGGGCGATTAGAAAGGTGCCACCAGGTTTTTTTTTTTTTTCCCATCAGTTTATCAAGGGAAAGAATTGTCTGGAAAGATTGTTCTCTAATTTCCTGGAGAAAGAGATGGTTTTGATCATCCTGCAAAAACAACAGCTTCCTCCTAGCACAAAGCAAAAGGTCACCCTCAAGCACATTAATTACAAATCATGTAAAAGCAAGCTAACTGCTTCTCACACAATGCTCAAGTTCAGTTTGAAAGTGCAAATCAATTTTAGTAAAGTCCATCTCCTCTCTGTATTCAATCGACCTCAACCCATCCTCCTTTAGCCTCATGAATGATAGTTCCTTAAATAGGTTTTGATAGGCACTGACCAGCAGCTAGACTCAGGCACTGGCTCGGAGATTGTGTGTCCTGCATTGTCATTCATTGTGAGGAGCTGAGGTGGAAAACATGGTGACTGAGGTGATGAGCCCAGGGTAAGGAGAGAAGGAGGCTCGAAAGAAAGAAAAGAGGGTATTTCTCAGTCCAGCATGTCATGGTAGTGCAGGTCTGTAATTGGCCAGCCCATCTTTCTCTTCAGGGTCAATCCCCATGTGTCAGCACTGATCTATCTATCTATATCCTCCATCCCTTAACTGTCTCCTGCAGGCCACCCTGTCCACGCAGAGAGATTAACATTTCACTCAAGTTTAAAATCTGTGAAAAAGTGCCTGTGCTTGCCCAGTCTCCTAACGATTCTTAACTTAAATTAGTGTTTCATCTCGCATATAAAATGAAACATACAAAATGACTGACATTTCCCAAATGTCCCTTTCTTCCAAATGATCACAAACCTATCAAAGAATCATTTTGTTGGATTATATAATTATATATCCATTTTTACCTGAAGAAATTTAGGGCCATGTTCAGGGTTGAGTTAAGGTGGACTAACATCATTTACATCAGAAGAAACACAATCTTAATCAGAGACATTGCTTATGAACAACACGAAGATTGAGCTGAAAGTGTAGCAGATGAGTGATGAGTGCTCAGTCAGCTTATCCTTCAAACCGTTGGCACGTTTTCTTTACAGGAGAGTGCATCAATTTAACAAAACCTTGGTAAAACGATTAAAAGAGTGATAAAATAGCCTACATCCCACATACACGTTATGATTTCAAGACCTCAAATTAATTTCTTCATTAAATTGTGTGCATAATTAACTGTTGGAGCATGATATAGAAAAAAAATGCAATAATAGGATGTGCTGGATCAAGTGCTATTTTATAAGCTGCTGAATAATAAGGGTGGAAACCATATTGTTAAACTAAATTTGCAGTGAATAGTGCAAACTAGTCATGCAGCAATATACGAATAGTATTAGTACTACTATTAGATGTTTAATTGAAAAACCTCAGGTGCTTCTGCTCAGGAAAAATCTGGCAACCTTGAAGGCCTGAACTGCATGCAGGCAATTTTAATCATCTTAATGTTGTTTTGACAGAAAATCGACGTAAGCGTGTGCATAACCCATCTCTGAATACGTGACAATTTCCTAACGTAAATTTTGACAAAGGTGCAAACTCTAAATACAGATCTTGGCATGCTCCAATGGTTTTGTCATCAATATGACAAAAGCGATTATAAAACTAAAAGCGATTAGAATTTGCTTAACAGTTCATCTGCTCATTTGCTGGAAAAAGAAAAGAAAAGTGTGATACAGACATTCTAGCTAGTTGAAACTGGGGATGGCCTCCTTTTCTCCAGACCTAGAAGAGGTGTGGACCAACAGGGTTCCATTTTAACAAGCATCCCAGGACATGGTGTGGAATAGTTGTTGTTATTTCTCTCAGTGTTTTTATAGATTTGGTAAAATAAAAATGTGATTGCTATTATTCTGAACAATCCAAACCAATCACACACCATTTTTTTTTTAATTTAAAGCATAAAGCCAGTCCTCTCTGTTCTGTTTTATTTAGAGTGAAAAATGCTGCCTCAGTTATTCATAAAGAACTATGACCCTTTCTCTCTGGAGAACAAAGGCATCTATTTCCACTACTGTCTTGCCTTTATAATAAATGTGTCCGAAGTCGTGAGAAAGAAAAATGATAGTGAGTTGAAAGAAAGCAAACCAAAATAAATCCATCCGCAAAGACAAATAAGACTATTCAATTAGATCAAAACAAATGGCATCCTATAAAAGGAGGATAAGTTGGTTTGTGTCTATGTAGCCAGTGGGTTTTGTCATTTTCAGATTTAATGAAGTTTTATGACTAAATTATTAATCGACTTTGCTGTAAAAGTGTTTGGTAATTTATGGATGATTTGGCATTTATCAACATACAGTCAGGTCCATAAATATTGGGACATCGACACAATTCTAACATTTTTGGCTCTATATACCACCACAATGGATTTCAAATGAAACGAACAAGATGTGCTTTAACTGCAGACTG